>LGRX02000689.1:35804-54529 GCA_001247695.2 Cymbomonas tetramitiformis | reverse complement strand
GAACCCATGGACACCCAGGCCGACCCCAACGCGGTGACACCTACCAGCCCAGGTGTGGTGAGAATGGCTGAGGCAAGGGCGGTTGCCCCGACTGGTGTTCAGCGAGGACGGTTCTACGACGCCAACAAGCATCATCTGCTCACCAGGGACGACAGAGGACATATCATCGACAGCGCCTTTGACTGCAGCTTCGGATCCGTTACTGAGCCAGGCGCGTGTCAGCCAGCACACCGGAGGCTGCTGGTGAACGTGCAGGCAGCTCCTACAGACCGTTTAGTGACTATGGCGGATGTGCAGGCGTACCTGCGGACTGTGGGGCTACGAGCCGTAGACGTGGTAGGCGACGGCAACTGTTGGCTCCACTGCGTTGGCTGGCACCTGCCACAAGCGGAGGGTGCTAAGGTACTAGCGGAGGGTGGTAAAGTGCGTGTCCAAAACTGTCGGCAAGCCATACAAGCGTTCTACGAGAAGCATCCGGAGTATTACAACTTTGACATGGCGGAAACCCGGGGCCAGCAAAATGCAAATGGAGATTGGCATTATGTCTCCCTGTCCAAAATCCTAGCGCAGAAACGGCAGTATGACGAACCCCAGTTCTGGCACATCATCGCCAACATGACGGGCCGCGTCATACAGCTGTACATCAGCTGGCCGTTGGCGGGCATGAATTGGCCGCTTGCCTCGGGTCCAACTCCAGAGGATTTCCCGAACAACGCGCCCTTCGCCATGGAGTTCATCTGCCCCCACGAGGGTGTGGTGTTGACTAGCCACGAACCTCTACGGCTGTGGAAGCTGTTGGAGCATCCCTATTGCGCGGGGCATTACATGCGCATCCTGCCGGATAATGAATAGCGTGTTAGTAGGCGCATCAGGGGAAAGGGCGTGGCGCAACCCCCTAGCAGTAACATTCGAACTTATTTTAATGCAGATTGCAAACAGCCCCATAGATACACTGCGATAAGAATGCACGCTAAGGGGTAGGCCGCACGCTATAGTACAGGTTGCTCAGGAGACCGCACGCAGTATCCATTTGTGCGCGAAGTCCGTGGAAGCTGGGAGTACGAATCCTGGGGTGTATTTCCTGCTTGCTGGAGGCTGCTCCGCTCCGCGCCGAATCAGGCGCGTGGCGCGTGCGGCGCTCTCCCCGGCGCCGTGTTATAGGCTGCTTCATCTGCGGTTGCGATTCAGCGGCCACAGGGTGAGCAGCGGCGCTGCGAGTGGTGGGTGGGCAGGGATGGGCGAGGGTGCGTGTATTTCCTGCCTGCTTCACCGCCTACCCAGTTGACAGTTGCAGGTACCAAGAGGGCATGCTTGCTTGTATCCCATACGCTTGCGTAACGTTTGTCATGCGCATGTGCAGGGGGGACAGGCACGAAGACGAAGCGACCCCGTCTGGCCGCCTGTGATACCCATGACGGCGGCTAAACGGCCAGCTCCGGTGGGGCTCCTGGAACAGTTCAACGACCTGGCGCCGAAGATACACGCCGGTATATGCCTTAAGTCGGGCATGCACGCTTCACCCGGCGGGGAAGGGTGGCTTCAGGGGAACTTCGACATTCTCCTTGAGAACGTGTTTAACAAGTGCGCGGCTTTCCAGCTGCTGGCTCCTCTGAGCCAGGAGCACACGGTGGCCATGGGCAAATGCAGCCAGTGGATCAAGCAGAAGATGCGCAACCTCAACAAGAGGTTTCAAACGCAGTGTGTGTCCCCTGCGAACTGCCGGCAGGATGTCCTCGGCGAGGCAGAACTATGCACCGCTTGTGCGCCAAAGGTAACGGCGAACATCACGGCCATGCTGCAGTTCGACAGGTTCATCGCCGGCAATCCGCAGTGTACGGGACTCAGGGTGACCACGCCCGAGGAATCCAACGTCCTCCGTGCGAGATTCCCTGGGCCGTGGCAGCAGGCTGTTGATGCCGTAGCAGGGGGTCCCCCGGGTGCATTTCACCCTGCGGTTGCGAATCAGCAGCCGCATACAGTGGCAGCTGCTGCTTGCGGGGGGGTGGCGACGCATGCACCGCAGGTAGCGGCGGATCCTGCTGACGGCGGGGTGGCGGCGCATGCACCCCCGGGTGGAGTTCGCACTGCAGGTACGATCCAGCCACCGCAGGTAGCGGCGGATCCTGCTGGCGCCGGGGTGGCGGCGCATGCACCCCCGGGTGGAGTTCGCACTGCGGGTACGATCCAGCCACCGCAGGTAGCGGCGGATCCTGCTGGCGGCGGGGTGGCGGCGCATGCACCCCCGGGTGGAGTTCGCACTGCGGGTACGATCCAGCCACCGCAGGTAGCGGCGGATCCTGCTGCCGGCGGGGTGGCGGCGCATGCACCCCCGGGTGGAGTTCGCATTGCGGGTACGATGCATGCACCGCAGGTAGCGGCGGATCCTGCTGGCGCCGGGGTGGCGGCGCATGCACCCCCGGGTGGAGTTCGCACTGCGGGTACGATTCAGCCACCGCAGGTAGCAGCGGACGTGCAGGACAATTTTCTTGCGGACATCGGAGTCTGGGTGAAGTATTTGTCTGAGTGCCCGTGGGTGACGTACGACCCTGCAACACGTATATTCAGCGATGATACCAAGGCACTGCATGAATCGGGTCATTATTCATGAATCTGAATTTGAATTCGAGTATTTTATACTATTCAAATTCATGAATAGGGCCGTCATTGATTATTCAAATTCATGAATAGGGTCGGCATTGATTATTCAAATTCAACTCAATTTACTTAAGTAATTTAGGAAATCGGGTGGGCAAGCACTGTGTGGTTATCGGACGCACGAGACACACGCTTGGGGTACCGAATGGTGTTTCGCACGTTGGATGCATCGTAGGCTCAGATTCTTTTGATCTCACGGTTTTACACACGACGACACGAGCGTTGAACTATTACTAGCTCAACGAGTACTACAACTACAACCACTCAGATAGACTATTACTAGTTCCAGCTATTACTCTACTTTAACGATTACTGCACCTTCGCTTGTAACAGCCACTCGACTTGCGAACGAACAAAAGTTCGCTCCAACTGTAAACGAAAATGCCTCAAAAAAGGAAGAAAAATGGGACAGCTCAACAACCCATACAAGCTGAGCTGCCGTTCCCCTCCTCAAGAAGCCGCTTGAGCACATAGGAAAACATATATAGATTCCTGGTTCATTTTGGAAACTCGCTCAGGGGCGCATGAGGCATGACAGAAGCGGAGAAAACTACACTGTTCAAATGTACGATCCGGGACTTCTCCTATTCACAGAAACTGGTGGGCGAAAGCACACCTGTAAGCGCCTTCCAGCTTCAAGAAATGGGCGAAACAGGCACGGGCAGCGTTGAGCACGGGGACTCTAGCGGCGAGATTTTTTGGCTCAAATACCCATACCCCTTCCTTGAGTATTTCTACAAAACATTTCCAGAGCTGAATCAAACTAATGCGACCGAGCCCCCTAAGGATTCTGTTAGTAGTTTAGTTGTCGCACAGGCTTCAACTCCTAGCGAACACACGCATCACAAGTTTCCTCATTTGAAAGTGCCTGCGCGCAACGCTCCACCTGTGTACCAATTTTTCTCTATCAAATCAGACACTCTTGTTGAGCTAGGCCCCAAGTCCGGCCAGTTTGCAGCCGAATTCGAGTGTCTTATCGACAAAAGGTTCAGGGTCTATTTCGTGGTGAATATGTTTTGCCACCAGCCTTACAGGAGGACGGTTTGCTGCCCGCGCAAGACCGAGAGAAGGAAGTATTTGACCCTGTGGTTGATGAAAGAAAACGGTGGGAGAATCTTGCTTTCGACAAGTACTCACAGTTCTATCGAGACGACGGGCTTTTAAACGAGTTTCGTATGTCGTGGCAGTTGCGAGCAGAGTTCCCCCTCCATCTGGTTGTTTTCAGGCAAACAACATCTCACTTGCCGCACGAGGCTAATTGTGAACAGGTGTTTTCAAGGGCAGGTCTGCTCACAGATCCAAATATGTCACCACACACTTTGGGCATATTAGTCTCTTGTGGCATTAACAACAGCGCACACAAGCCTTCTGCTCACAGCGTAAAAGATAAGTACTATGAGTTGTATCGTGGGAAAGAGAAAGATAAAGATTGACGGAGGAAGTGTGTGCCCCAGCAACTGCCTCAACAACTGTCCCACCAACTCGATAATTCTCAGTAGTGACTATCGGCCGCTGTCTCCTGTAAGCAACTCAATAATGATGAACCTTTTTGAATTGTTTCCTCAGTATGATGGAAGAAGTGATATTGCTAACCACTAGAGCTATGGGGTCTAGGGCGTCCTCAATATCATAGCGGACACCGGGAGTCGAACCCCCGGTGTCACGGTTGTATAGGTTGAAAACAACCGTCTAGACCATCTAGCGCTAGATGGTCTAGACGGTTGTTTCCAACCTATACAACCGTGACATCGGGGGTTCGACTCCCGGTGTCCGCTATGATATTGAGGACGCCCTAGACCCCATAGCGCTAGATGGTCTAGACGGTTGTTTCCAACCTATACAACCGTGACACCGGGGGTTCGACTCCCGGTGTCCGCTATGATATTGAGGACGCCCTAGACCCCATAACTCTAGTGGTTAGCAATATCACTCCTTCCATCACAGTATTTGAACTATTTGTCTCAGTAGTTTTGTTGAATGCTATAAAAACACAACGAACGAACAAGTCATGTGTATGATGATGTGTTTTCCCGCAGTGCTATCCGAATGCCTCGCTAGTGTGCCGGCATGTGCTATTAAATCATATTTATCTTATTGTTCGAGTTTACGTCAAATTACTTGAATAATTTGAGTTGAATTTGAATAATAAGATTTCTTATTATTCAAATTCATGAATAGGGCCGTCATTGATTATTCAAATTCATGAATAGGGTCAGCATTGATTATTCAAATTCAACTCATCGGATTCATGCAGTGCCTTGGCATGATACCAACCACATGACACAGTCGCAACTTCCCGAGAGCCACGCGATATGGGTCGGCGAAGTATGTGACGCGCTGAACCTCCTGCGCCCGTTCTTGACGATGGTTCCGGTCCCCCCTGCGCAAGGACGTCGACCCCAGGGCGCACATACCACCCAGCCCCGCACCCAGGAGTCGCGCCCAGCCCAGGCGCCGGAGCAGCCAACACACTTCAAGATAAATCAGGCCGCAGCACCGGCCCCGGGGGCATTGCCCACACCGGAGGAGGCAGGGAGCCCATTACCCACTATCATGACAGAGGCGGCGTTAAGGTCCTCCCTGGACGAGCAGTCCGAGGAGGATGAGGAGGTGGTGGCTCCCCAGCAGGCTCAGGAGGTCAGGAGGAGTCCGAGGACCATTGTAACGTCGCCGCCATCCCTGGAAAAACAACGAGCCGGTAACATAGCCAGGAATATGGCTATGATGAGGGGTGTGATGGAGGCTAAGGGCGCTCTGTTCACCGTTGGTGACACAACACCGGAGGCAGCCTTGGCCTTGCTGCAAACCGTCACGGACGAGCGCCTTAAGGACCACCTCACCGCGCTGAAGGGAACGGGCAAAAAAGTGAGTCTGACGATGAAAGGGAGCTTGTTTACCCTTCAGCAACCAGCGACATTTGCGGGTTACGCAGCGCTTAGCAAGAAGTCCTTGGACGCGCTCAACACGCCACTAACAAATGAACTCAAGCGGCGTGTGAACAACAACCCGGAGCTGCGAGCTCTCGTGCCAGTCGCCGCGCCAAAGAGCACAGCAGCTGAACCCCGGAAATCCAAACGTAACGAGGGACCGCCGGCTGCCGGCAGCAACAAGCGCAAGAAGCAGGCCTGCCCGGCTGATGCTCGGCAGGTTACTGTGTCAGGAGCAACAATGGCCGAGCTCCTGCCGATTTCGCGGAAGGGCGCGTTTCATCGCGCCGTCAGTGGCGGTGTAGAGTGGTTGGTGGCTGCTGGCAAAGCGGAGAAGCTCACGCAGTCCGCTGTCAAAATACTGTCGGGCCGTATGAAGACACAGCTCTGGGAGACGACCACGTACGGCGAGGAGTACTCAGTGGAGCATGCCTCCGGGACGTGGAGTGGAGCAATCGGCAAGACTGTCCATCGCATAACGGTGGAGGAGTGGTCTGAGGTGCACGATTACTACTGCACGGCGGTGGCCAGTGACAATGGCGCCAACCTGCAAGTCAAGCTGCCCGCGGTGCTCCTCGACTTCGCCATTTTTCATGCGGAGTTCGACGCGCACGCATTCAACTCGGCGATCATCCCGAAATTCGGCGAGTGCCGGGTCCCGGATGTGCACATCTGCGAGAAGGGACTGCTTTGGAGGACATCGACCGGGAAGAAATGTGCATGTCCAACCTGCCGAAGTTGCTCAGCATGCGCGACACGGTCCCGCCGGGTTTACAAGTGGACGGAAATGCGGAGCCACGACCAGCCGGTGAGTGGGGCACGCCTCCCGCAGGCAGCTCGCATGCATGGGTTGTGACATGCCGATGCCTGCAATGAGCAACATGAGGATGAATGTCGAATCTTGCGCCGTGTGCACGCAGGTGTATCTGGTGACGCGTAGCTTGGATTGCACCGCTGGCGATACCCCAAGCTGCTGGCTGACCAGTGTTCCTGAACCAGAAGCTTGAAAGCAGGCGCATACGACTTGTACCGCAGAGGAAACGCGCAAGCGTGCAAGCCTCTGGCATGAAAGCTTAGGATGTCAACCACGAACACCAGCTTCCGATTAATGCAGATTGTAGGCTATGCGAAGTGAAAGACCGTATGTGGCTAGAACAGACAATTTTGAACTGTATTGTATCTTTGGAATAAATCTGTTTGTGTTCTCCGACGGAAACACGCGGTCACTAAGCACGCGTCACGCTGCACACGCCATGCACCGAGCGACCGCCGCGTATCGATCGGGCGCTCACGCGAGGAGCAACGATGCATCTAACGAGGTGTCTGCCTTCATGATGCAGGTGCTGTCGGTGTCCCCCCCCACTCCCCCTCAACGGATGTGCTGCGTGCAGGTCGGTGACACGCCGGAAGGGGTAGTTTGCGGCAGGTATGCGCGGTGATGGCTGAACTGGAGGACGCCGTCATCCTGCGCAAACTGCAAAGCCTGCATATTGGGGGCAAGTCACCCAAAGTGTCACGGTTTGCTGTGGACATCGGATGGATCCCAAGCAAGGTCACAGAGGAGTGCAGCACGATGGCGCAGAAGAGCGCAAAGATCCGTCAGCTGGCTGACAGATTGACAACTCTCGGGTGCATGATCGACAAGAGGATGCGGATAACCTACGCACCGCCGCATGTGGGCCCCAGAGCGCTAGCAGGTGGGGGGGCGAGCCCGGTGGACGGCGCGCGGGGGAAACGGCGAGCCGGGGAAGAAGCCGTCATGTGCCAAACGGCGCAGCTCCCAACCGCGTGTGATAACCGGCACGTGACCGACGCCCGCCTACTGGAGTTGGCGCAACGCGCTTACCGTGACATCAAGCGCCCAAGCATTCGCTCCCTCTTCACCCCCGACGACTTGTGCACGCTGGGCATACCTGATCAGGTAGGGCGCGCCGGAAAGGATTACAAGGGAAGGATTGACGTGCCCATAGGCCGCATGCAATCTCTGGGAGTTCAGTTTGATCAAAGGCACCGGGTCATTGCCATCTCCGCCGGCCACCAGAAGGAGGCGGCCCCAGTGTTTGCGGAAACAGCGGATGACGATTCTCAGCCGACGAGGATACCCAACAAGAGAATGCGGTATACCCTGGTGGGAGGAGCCAGCGCAGATGGGAATGTCACGAACCACGACCTGGCGGACGCACGGGCCGTGGGATATATGGGAATGTGCCATTGCGAGGAAGGGGGGTCTTCAGATGCCCCCACCCCAGTCGAAAATGTATACTGGGAGGAGGTGGCGGATTTGCCGGACATCCCGGAAGAAGACATGGTAGAGGAGACGGACGAAGGTGGTGATGCGGAGGCGGACTTCCTCTCCATCCCGGACTTTCTTTACGATGTACGCCCTGCCGCACCTTGCACATTGGCGGAACACTCACTGCACTGCTCGGACAGGACGTGGAAACGACTGCGCGTCTTTCTGATGCATCATGTAGTGTGTATTGTAATATGTACGTCATGCAGCATGCGCAGGAGCAGGCAGCGCACGCAGAATATGCACAGAAACTAAGCCAGGAGGGGACGGCCACTCGCAGGAACTAGCTGCAAAGGCGGGCATGGAAATCGAGGTGGAAGAGGCGGCCGCCTTGCTGCTGGCTCATCACGCAGAGGTGACGGTGTACGCGCCGGTGCCGGCGAAACAGGTGACGGTGGACCCTCCGGAGGCAGGGAAAGCGGTGACGGTGGACGCGCCGGAGCCAGCGAAAGTGGAGACATTGGACGCGCCAGAGTCGGCCGAACTCAGTCCCAAAAAGATGGATCCGCTTCTAACGCATGGGCAGGCGAGCCCCCACGGAGTGACGCTGCAGGAAGCTGTGTGGTATTTGCTGGACATGAAACGGCGGCAGCAGTGGACAGACGCGCACTTCATCAACACGTTCATGAAAATCTTGAAGATGCTGCTGGGTGGAGCAAACACCAATTTACCGGGGTCGCTCTGGCACATGCTACGCCTGATTGGTGCCGAGACCGTGTGGGACTACGCAGTGCATGTGTGTCCGAAGTATCACAGAACGTTTCCAGCAGAGACCAATCAAGAAACCAGCGCAGGAGAAATGCGGGGTTCCCATCGCGTGGGATGCGGCGGGAGTGCCGGTCGGGTGGTGCGAGGAGGAGAGATACAGTGTGACACGTACGGCGCGGGGTGAGGTGTACCGCCCGCAGGAGTACTATTTCTACTTCCCGGTGAAACGGCTAGTCCGACGCTGGATGCGCAATGCGAAGTTTGCAAAGATGCGTGCTGATACGCAGGCGAGAGCGCCTACAAACGCATGCGTCATGACCAGCCCGCACGTGGCGCGGATCAACGAGCACAACACGGTTGGGGGCCGGCTGCTGCAGGAAACAGAAAGCACGGATCCCATGAAACCTGGAATGGTTCGGGCTGGAATGGCTGTGGAATACGGAGAGGATGACGCACGGGCGAAGAAGCACGACAAACAGTGAGTCCAGCCGACACCCAGCACTCCTACTACAACCAAGCCCCCCCCTCCCCTTGATGTATGTTGAATGAAATGGCTGACCTGAACAGCGCTATGGTGCAAACGATGCGTTGCACGTGAGGGTGGGGACACACCACCGGGCGTAATGGTGGGAATGTGGCGCGCACGGTGCTGGGGATGGTCCACGAGGTTCGGAGCGATGCGGAGCGCGGACCTGCACCCTCGGGTACACGCCGCCACAATCTGCAACTCGAACCGTTGCGATGTGCCTTGTTACTAGAATAAGGCTAACCAGTGTAACGCATGCAGGTGGTCCCCTGCTGCTGGTCTCCTTCTGCAGTGTAGGCGTATGCAAGGTGCACTGCGTCCCGCCTTGCGTGCCGTAGGTTGTACACCTGCTAGCGTGTCTGGCTGCGAAGGCTTCCCGGTGATTGAGGAAGGGAGGACTGACGGTGCATCCATGCGGGTGTTCGCAGGATCGGGTTAGGATGGAATTTACCGGGCTCGTAATTGTGGTTCCGGGCCCTAGGCAGCACTGGAAGAACAATGACGTGATCCAAGAGCGCCTCGTGAAGGAGCTCAAGGAGTTACGCGACGGGCACGCTGACGACAAAGGCACGCCGTTCCGAGTATACGATGGTTACTTTGGCAAGTGGCATGATAAGTTCAGTGTGTTTCTGGTGCTGTGCTACTGTGACACCGTTGCGCGGAACGATCTGGGAAGGTTCGCTCCGGTGGCTGCCAGACGCAACGATTACCTGAGCCTGTGGGAGGGCACCCCCGGACCAACTGGTGGGATGTATTGCCTAGGCTATGCCAAGCCTATCGCACAAAGCTATTTACCGGACGGGGAGACGGTTCATGCCTGGGACCCGTCGGTGCTATTAACCCAGGAGGATCACGAGGAACTAGTCAAGCTAACCCAGGAGGGCGCTGATCCCATGCGGACCGGGCGCTACGGTAAGGGTCCCCTGGAGGCCCTGGAATATTTCACCGCCATGTCGGCATACGTGCTGCCTTTCATGCACTGTATGACCTTCGGTGTCGTGAAGAGTACTGTGAAGATGTTCCGCCACAAGGTGCCCAACTGCGATGACACGTGCTACTTCAACGCCGCGCAGCTACAGCAGCTACAGAAGAACGGCAAAGGGCCGTGTGCCCCGCACGACATGCACCGTGAGTACCAGGACGTGGTGCAATATGCAGGTAGGTGTGCTGGCAGGCATGATTGCAGGAAAGCTGTTCTTCCCATGCATGCGAGATCTACGTGCATTGTGTGCATGGGCCGGCCCGTTGTATGGGTCGACCATTGATTGAACGGTGCATGCATGCTGATGTCGCCCGGAACGCTTGGTTTGTTTGCAGGGAACTACACTATGGAGGACTGGCTCAACTTCATTTTGATATTCAGCCCGCTGGTATTCATGGACGTCCTGGAGAGTCTCAACCGAGAGTTGGACAGGGCTTGGTGGAAGCTGAGGGAGGCTGTGATATATTTCATCCGGCAGGTGTGCGCCGGCACAATCGAAGACCGCGCAGAGGCTCGCGCACAAGCGGAGCTGCGTATGAGGGAGTTCGCTGTCATTATTGAGAACGAGTGCCCTATGAACATGCCGACGCTGAATCTACGCCTAGCCGTGGTACACTTGTGCAAGCAAGAGGAGAAGGTAGGCGTTGTCAGCTCCAACATCGAGCTATGGGTGGAGCGCCTGTTGGGGGAGGCGAAGGGGGTGGTGCCGGAGCCGGTGGGGGGGAAGGCCATCGATTCATGCATCGGTAACGCCTACTTGCTGAAAGACCGTGTAGATGACATGGCCCACTTGTACCCCGGGATCCGGTTCCTTCCAGACTATGTCGCGCACTCGGTGAAAGAGGACGGCCCGGGTTTCCGCGATGACCCGGGGCTCGCGTGTCACTTCATGGATGTCGGTCATCACATCATCCGCGGTGGCGTGGCGGTATCCGCGCTAAGCGCCGATGCGGAAGGAAGGCTGCTGCCGGGTTTGGCGGCTTCCTTGCGTGCCATGCACGGTGAGCGATACGAGCTAGAACGGGACGCCTTGGACGTCCTATGTTTTCCACGAATGCGGCACGGCGACGAGGACTTCACATCCACGATGTACACCAGGGCAGTAACCAGAATCTCCTACAACGTAGCCTTAGCATCCTCTGAAGCCGATGCATTTGAATACGGCCGCGTGGAAGCTTACTATCTGATCTGGGACCCGGCCACACATTGCGCTGTGTGCCGTCTAGCCATGGTGACGGCATACCCGACTATCAAAAACGCGCGCATGAACAGCCGTGCCGTCTTTGTCTTGAACGAGGATGCCAAACATACCCTGCTGATGCCGGCGTCACGCCTTGAGACCAAGTGTATCTGCCACCGCCCTCCGGGATTTAAAATCCCCCTCCACGCCATCTACCTTTGGCCAGGAATGAAATCTGCACGATGCTCAAGACCTTAGCAACGGCAAGCTAGAAACCAGCAGCATGCGTCCTTCCTTCCTTTCTCCTTCGTATTGCTTCTAGTGTGACCTTACTTGCAAAACCCAGGACGGGGCCGGGACTTGCCAAGCCACATACTTACCTACCTAGCATATCTGGTAACAGTTATGTAACATTCCATGCCTGATTGCCACGTGCACTAATCTTGCACACGTGTCCGTATCACAGTGCATCATGCCTGCCACGTGTCCAACCGTGGTCATACCGTGGTAAATTTACCGGTAATATGTGGTAATTTTACCATTGGGGGTCAATTTACCGGTCATATGTGGTAATTTTACCATTGGGGGTCAATTTACCGGTCGTAGGGGGGTACCATGGTAAATTATATACAGCAATGGTAAACAATAATATATAATTACCGCGCTATAAGTAAATGTGGTAAAATCGTGTTAGAAAAGTGCCTGGTTACCAATAGGAAATTACCCACGGGATTTATATCGCCACTATTAGTGTAATGGTGGTAAAACACCAATTTACCACAATTTACCACCAGTTTACCACATTTTACCACCATTTTACCACGTTTATTTCTCAGTGTGGCATCAGCACAGTTTGCAGTGCCTTCTGCAAGCTAAGCTGATATGACTTCATCTCTTTTACACCAAAGAATGAAATCCTAAACTGCAATAAGGATCTCGTGAGTTCTAACGCACGGGACTTAGACTTGACATTAGTAACAGTAATATCAGCTCAGTCGTTGACGCGCACGGTCTAAGGGCAAGCTTTCGCAAAGAAATTGTATGTCGACATCGTGCGTTTTGGGTTTGGGTTCGAATGTATCCAAACCCAAAACTGTCGAGCTGAGTAGTGGTTCTCGTGCGAAGTTTGAGCATACGAAACTTCGCAACGATACTCACAACAGTGGTATCAGTTCACTCTCGAACGTACGACCTCTGAGGTGCACTATATCCGAAACAAGCCTGTGTAAGCATCGTGCGTTTTGGGTTTGGGTTCGAATGTACCCAGACCCAAAATTTACCCAAAGATTTCAGAGGTTCTCGTGTGTTCTAAAGCCCGATACCTTTAATAAATATTTATAAGATATGTATCTTTTACCTCCTTGAAGTGCAAGGTGTGAGATCAGCTGTGAGCGAAATGAAATATTTATTTCTTGGGCAGATTTATGGGTTTGGGTTTCAATAATGAACCCAAACCAAAAACAGTGCAAAGAGTTCAAGAGGTTCCGTTGCATTCTAGGTTCCCTTCGGGGGAGTGTTCACACGATATGCATCTAAAAAATATGCCTCTCCAGTCTCGTGCGATATAACGCACAAGAACCTCTAGAACTCTTTGGCTGTTCTGGATTTGGGTGCATTCAAACACAAACCCACCGAATCTGCCAAAGAAATGCATCCTCGATTTGGCCCATAGCTCATCCCATGCCTTGTACTTCGGGAACGCACACCATATATATCTGAGCAATATTTCAGTACAGTCTCGTGCTTTAAAACGCACGAGAACGACTGGAACTATTTGGTTGTTTTGGGGTTGGGTACATTCAAACCCAAACCCAAAACGCGCCTTGAAGATCGTCATCCGCTTTGCGGATACTTCACTCCAGGTCGTGCGCTTTCGAGGGTGCAATAATATTGCTGTTAGCATCAATACTCTTTTCCAAGCCGCGTGCGCTAGAACGCACGAGAACCCCTATGCAGATTCCAATTTCCACGGCGTGCGTTTGAAAGAGACATAGACCTATCATCCTAGCTTGCAGTCGCGACTGCAAACTGAGCTGATGCGGCCACGGAAGTGGCTCAATCAATAGCTCTCTCTCTCTCTCTATATATATATATATATATTCGTGTTGGGGATACATATATTTCAGTTACGAACGTGAGAAAATTTGCTTGCGTAACGACTTTCAATTAACAACAGCAGGGGGCATGCGTGCGAGAAGCACGTTTCGCATACTTAAGCGCTTCACAAGCGTAACATATCGCACCTCCAGCAGAGCGACAGCGACAACCATACTTTCCGACAGCGACACGCGTGTGATTTCATTAAAAAGAAATCATTCTTCGGAAAATGGCATCGTGTGTCACATGCACATAACATTATTCCCCAGAATGCAAAATGAAACGTATTCCCGAGCGACGACGTTTCTATTCCCAAATAAGTATATTTTGATTTACAAAATTCGTTCGTTCGCCACCGAGCCGTCACCTGGGTGCAAAGGGCAAGCATATTCTGGATATAGTTTATTAGACGCACACTTGCCCTCTTCACCATTAAACTCTTCCTGTCTGTCTCCCCATGTTCCAGCCGATAGATTCACTCGTCCATTTTGGCTGGGTACTTTAGCCGTGTATTCAGGGCTCAAGCTCAGTCCAACAGTCCGTCCTGAAGTGGGCGTTGTTCGGTTCCCAAATTGCGTTCCGGTGTGGTAGCGTGGACGTCGTACCCTACCATAACTAAGCATTTTGATTTTTATCGTCATTCTTGTGAATATTCTGTGCTCTCAAGGCAGTTTTCAAACTTCAGGTACACACTTGACTTTTTCAAAAGTTTCGCGAATGTTGTGTATCGCATGATGAACTGCCTCACAGCGGACGTTCGATGAGCATTGTAAATTGCATGACTTTCGTCACAATAGTAAATGGTGCTGCGATGCCTTTTCGATGCAATTCGATAGTCTGATTTTACACATTGATCGAAGAGTTGTCGATAGCCTTCCAAGGACCACATCTTGACGGCATCGTGTCGTGTCTTCATTCTTATTCGACAAAATGAGCAGATTTATATTAGGCGGCCTGCCACGTGACATTATTGCGATGTTTCGCGAAACTCAATTCGGCCCTAGGATACTTTTGTCCAACGATTTGGCGTGGGTGGTATAGAGTCCCAATTCGAAGGACCAGTCTGTTGAACACCTCGTCCAAGTACAACAGTGTCGACACTGGTACCGGTTCAGGATCGGATTCGGATCCGGTACGCACGGACCCCCACGGTCCCATCCCCGACGGTACGATTTTTTGGACGGTCTCATCGTGTACCGGAACTGACGGACCCAAATAATACGCGGTCTCACCACGTCCCAGTACCATCGATACTGAACTAGCTACGGTCTCGGACCCGACGGACCTAGAGATATCACGGTCTCATCGTGTCCCAGCACCGTCGATGCCAAAAAATATCGAGTCCGTCTCATCGTGTATCGGAACCGGCGGGTCGACTCGTCGGTTCGGCTGATTGTGGTGCCCGCTCCCACGCTGAACGTTGTAATCGTGACAACTGGACTCTTGAGACGAAACTTGGGCTCTCTCACTCTCACAAAATGTTTTTCAAGGACTGTAAGGGCTCCTCTCAGTGAGCGAATAACGGCCGTACAACTGAAGGTATCACATAGTCACAAATATGGTAAAGAAAAAAAACAGCAGGTGATAGAACACTAGTATCGCTCGACCACTTTATTGTGCAGTATGATGGAAAAGAACAAGTGGAGCTAGGCGTCAAAATCAAAATCCCCCGCAGTTGGTTCAACGAAATGACCGCGGCTGAGAGAAAGCTATCGTTCGATTGTGTTGCTGTTGAGTCGTGTGTAGAGGAGTGAAATGCCGTCATTTCAAGCTATCGAACGTACGGTCAGTTTTCAGTACAATCAGAATTTTCGCCTGGATTGAAACGTATCGAAAAAGACTATGAGAACCGACGAGCCGGAATGAGGGTCAGAGCCGAGCTGGACCGAAACCGATGGCACCGCCCGCAGGGCGGTATCATGCCAAACCGGAACCGATGAGACCGCCCGAAGGGCGGTCTTGGGACCGACGGTACCGCCCGAAGGGCGGTATCGGAGTGAACCGGGCTCGATGGGACGATTCGGAGAGCGGTCTCGTCCCCGACGGCACCGCACGCACTACGGTCTCAACGAGTCCGGATATGTCCCAGTGTAGACACTGAAGTACAACACAATCAGTACGCCAGTGCAGTCTCACAACATATGCATGCATGGGCATTGTCCCTTACCAACTACGAAGAGAAACACACCATTCACCACCCTTATCTCAGTGCTATATATGTTTTACCCCCACACGTTCGTCTGAGTTCCGCATTTAGTGAAACACCTCCACAGTCATGTAACATTTCGCCTGTGTGGGTCTTAGAGTGATGGACTGGGATCAATTCTATCGGCAGACGAGAGAGAACGGAGTTGAAAACGATAATGAAGGCTGCAGTGCTTGAGAGAATGGACTCAAGTAAGTTGTGACCCTAATACGTGCAGTCAGTTTACCATCACGAGTAATATTGGTTAAATTGGAGCCTGCGGAATTTTAGAGGTTTCTGTGCCGGTAGATCGATCAGAGTTTCCTGAGCCGTTAGATCAAAATCAGCAGCTGAGTTAGATCTAAAGGCTTTACACACGACAGTATTTAGGAGTTCCGCCCGTGGGAATCCGCAACTCTGTTCTTTTGCCTTCGCAAAAGAACTTCACAAGGAAAGTTTTCCTCGCGGAGAAATTCTTAGTGCGGCACACTGCAAAAAGTTTTACCCCACATTTTAACGTTACTGTGGAAGTTTAAACCCTTGACGACTTACTACAATGAGCGATCAAGAAGGTGAGCAAGGCGCGTCGGAGAACAATGCTGGCGCGGCTGGACAACCGGCTGCGAAGTCCGGGATGGAAGTCCTGTTGGAGCAACATGGCGAAATGATGAAGCTCATGATGAAGCAGATGGAGACTCTCGCAGCGAGAGTTGAAGTCGCGGAGGAGGCGGCAGCGAAAGCCGTTTCGCAGGCTGGTGGTTCCGCTCAGAGCGGAGACGCGGAGTTGGAGGCATTAAAAAAGCTCCCGTATGATGTCCCACACGTTGAAGGGAATCCGTTCCCTGCGAGACCTGCGACACTGGAGACTGACATGCCGCAGATGTACGACCTGTACAACGACAAGACCTACGACGCCCTCTCCAAACGCACCTCCAACTCGTCCATGCGCAATGAGCAGTTGGTGCTTGCCCCTGCGCTGTCGTACATGCACGATGCGATTGCGGTTTCCGAGGTGACCTTGGACTGGTGTCAAGATGAAAAGGATCCCCCAACGGTGGAGGAATTGAGTGAGCGCGTTTTCGCAGCGCACAACACGTTTAAGGGCGTTTTTTTCGCTCCTGAAGAACCGTTACACCATGTTGCAGCTCAGAGCGAGCATGGAGTCTGACGCAACGTCGCACGACGGAGCTGAGGCGTTGCGGGCGAAGTTGGCTTTCATCGAGGAGAAGGTGTACGCAGGCAGCGACGGGTTGGTGAGCGACTCGGTGCTCACGAAGTGGTTGAAGGAATTCGACACCACGAAGGCGAAGGCCGTGATGAACACGCACGCCAAGGCCAGCGCCAAAGTTTCGACTTTTCGTGACCGTCAAGGAGGCAAGGGCAAAGGCGCTGGAAAAGGTGAAGGTGGCCGCGGCAGCGGCAAGGGAGGTAAAGGGTCAGGGCTTGGGCGAGGCGCCCAAGCCCAGACCTAACTTTCCGATCACGGAAAGGTTGGACGCCTTCCGCCCCTCGGGGCGTTCAACGGAAAGAGCCCACCCTGCAGGAAAGGGTGCGGAGCAGAAGGGGGGCATGGCGCGCAGCTGGCGCGAACTCAGAGGTGATGCAGTGGATCAGCAAAGGGGCAAGGATGCGATGGGTCGACAAGGCGCCTCTGCCTTTCGATCACGGAGTGTCGTTGGGCGACGCCACCCCTCCGCAGCTGGAGTGGATGGCCGCAGAGACCGAGCGGTGTCTCAGAACGGGCGCATGGGTGCGAGCGAGGAGGCGACGACACGTATCCCGAGTGTTTCTGATGCCGAAGCCGGGGACGAACAAGTGGCGTCTAGTGATGGACTTCCGCTGGTTGAACGCTCACTGCGTGAAATCTCGTTGCAAGATGGAGACGTTGAAGAAGCTGCGTCGGCTCGCCAAGCCGAACGACTGGTGCTTCAGCTTCGACCTCCAGGACGGTTACCACGTCGTGGGGATCGACCCCGCCTTCCAGGAGTACATGCAGTTCGACGTGCGGGGGGAATTATTCCAGTGCGGCGCCCTTCCCTTCGGCTGGAACGACTCGCCACGAATCTTCGTCAAGGTCATGAAGGTGCTCGTGGAGTGCCTTCGTTCTCCGAGATCCGCGGAGGATCGGCGGGAAGTGCGGAAGCTGCAAAGCGGAAGCAAGGTGCGACGACGTTGGGCAGTTCGCAGACGAGCTGGAGGATGCGGCCGCGAGGAGCATCAGCAGGGGGCGCGGGTGCTCCCTTACATGGACGACTTCCTGTTGCTGCTAAGCAGCAGGATCGAGGCGCTCAGGGCGCGCGAGCTGACATCTCGGGTCTTGGTGAGACTCGGATTGTCGCGCAACGAGAAAAAGGGGCAATGGGAGCCGACGCAGCTGGTGGAGCACCTCGGGCTCGAGGTGGACCTCAAGGCGGGACAGTTCCGCGTGACACCGGCGAGGCTGCAGAAGATTCACCTGCAGTCCAAGGCGCTTCTCAGCGAGGCGTCGCGACAGCGGAGGTGGCTCCCAGCTCGGAAGCTGGCAGCGTTCACGGGGCTCTGCCAGTCTGTGTATCTGGCAGTCCCTCCGGCGAGATTGTATCTCAGGGAGCTCCACTTCGTGCTCTCCACGAGGCGGGGAGGGGCGCGAAGGTGAAGCTCACACGGCAGGCGTGGAGCGACATCGAGTGGTGGCTCAGGCTGCCGGCTCAGAGCCGGTGGAACGGTCGCAAGATCTGGCGCAACCCCACGAGAGCGAAGGTGCACACCGACGCGTCTCTGTTCGCATGGGGCGGGGTGCTGAACCTCAAGCACGCGGCAAGAGTATTCTGGTCCGACGAGCTACGGCATCTACACATCACGCACCTGGAGTTGGAGGCCGTGTACAAAACGGTGCAATCCTTCCTGAGAGAGCTCACCGGCAAGGTGGTGCGCCTTTACTGCGACAACCAGGCGGTGGTGGCCATGCTCTCGCACTTCACGTCGCGCAAGAACCCGGAGCTGATGCGGCGGATGCGGCGCCTGTGGATCCTGCTGGACTTAAACGACATCGAGCTCCAGGCGAGGTACATCAGAAGCGAGGCAAACGAGTGGGCCGACCGCTTGTCTCGGGACCGGGACCTGGACGACTGGCGGCTGAACCGCAGGTGGTTTCAGTGGGCGGAGCGGGAATGGCACCAGCACACCGTGGACC
>LGRX02000689.1:0-26269 GCA_001247695.2 Cymbomonas tetramitiformis | reverse complement strand
CAGTGGGGAGATGGAGGCGCAGGGGCCTGCCTAGGGCGCGGAGGGGGGACTCGAGCAGCGTAGGGAGTCACCTGAAGTGGAAGCATTTGGTAATCGAAGCCGAGGAGCATTTGGGCAAGCTCATAATTGAGAACCCAGCGGTCCCAGAGGTACACCTCCGCCAGGAGTCCCTGCAGTCCGCAAGCCTCCCCTCCTGTGCGCTCGGCGCCCTGAGGGATCCCCGAAGGGGGGCCTCAACGAGAGGCCCTACAGAGCTGCGGCACAGGAGGTCGGCTGGCTCGAGGACCCGTTGAGAGGAGGCGGGTTCCACCGTGCCGCCAACCTCCAAGTTTCATTGCACGGCGAGCTCCCCGCCCCGAGAAGAAGGCCGCGCCATCGAGTGGTTCAAGGTGTGGGCACCGAAATGAGGCACAGCCAACACCCCACCGATCCACCGCGAAGTGGCGGGAGACACGCCGACTGCGGTCAGCGCATCAACACCCGAGTGGAAGAAGCATGGAAGGGCAGGGCGGTGCCTTGACGGGGTACGCTATCCACACCGGGAAACGGTGGCGGGGATGACAGCATGGTGCATAGGTACGCCACACTGCCGGGTACATCGCACGCCAGTAAGCAACGAGTGTGTGACCTGTTAACACCTGGGTACGGCGGAGGGAGCTTCTTGTGGCAGCAGGCCGCCTGGCGACTCGCGTGACGTGCACAGCCAGCACTGCCAGCATGAATGTTGGAGGGGGTAGGAAACGAAACCAAAGGCGAACACAGACGTGCTCGACGCCAAACTCAAGGGGCGCCTGTGACAAGGGGATGTGGCCATCTCCCCTGCCTCTCCTCGCAGCCAACAGCAGCAGCAGAACGTGTTGGAGAACACGGAGCGCACCTTGAGGTTGCCAACGTGGTAATCCACATCCCCCTCGACTACATGGCTCATGAAGTTCAGGTCGTCGGAGAATGCGTGGTGGGCCTCGAAGTGGAGATGCGTCCACACGCCAATCGGCAGGCTCTCAAAGGATACCTCCATGCTCACCCCATCCACAAATAGGCGCTCCCACAGTAGTCCGGATGTACTGCGCGTAAGCCCCCCCCTCCACAAAACACCTCAGGAACGGAGCAGCAGGCTGATGTTTTCACAGCAGCCTGAAAACTCTCGCTCTCGGGAGACATCGTTGTGTGACATTGTCTGTTTGTGCGACATCGCCTGGTTGTGAGACATCGCCTCGAGAGTGGACCACGCCTTTGTGGATTGACTTGCGATGTGGTCACCTCCTCGATGCGTCATCTGCTGTGACTTCTAACACGGGTACCTCAACATCTACAGGCTGTAGAGAGACGGCCCTCCTGGGGGGAGCAGCTATCAAGCAAGCGCACACCGCACAGGCGCCGCGAGTGACGTGTTGCAGCACAGGCGCCGCGAGTCACATGCCGCAGCACAGGCGCCGCGAGTCACGTGTTGCAGCACAGGCGTCGCGAGTGGCACCTGAGGTCCACCGGCAAGTATACAGGAGAAGACATGACACTTCTGAGCTTCACCTGGTGGAGAACAGGCCCTCGGGGTCGCCATAGCGGGCGTCCATCACGTAGATCGGTGTGACTCCCTGGAGGGGCTGATAGGTATCCACCTTCAACCAGAAAGTGACTGACAGCAAGTCCTCCTGCGACCTCGCCACCCATCGCCCAGCCTGCGTGACCATCAATATGCACTTCAAGGCTGAGCAATCCATCCATTGGCCGCCGTTACCATAATATTCAGGCCAGCGCCTGAGCAGCAAAGGGCGCGGGGAGGGGGGGGTGGCAGCCCCTAAGCAGTGCGGGATAGTGGGGTTGGATCTGGCAGTGGGAGGCAGGTGGGGTTGCAGTGTTCTGTTCCTCAGTCGAGACCGCTCCGTGGGCAGCCTCCGGTGTCATCGAAGAGGGCAACGGGAGAGGCCGCAGGGTTGGGGGTGGTTTTCGAGCAGGCGCGGAAGGGAGAGAGCCGAGGAGAGCTACCATACCTTGGACACCTGCACACAGCCACGTGGC
The DNA here is from genome assembly GCA_001247695.2 of Cymbomonas tetramitiformis. NCBI lineage: Eukaryota > Viridiplantae > Chlorophyta > Pyramimonadophyceae > Pyramimonadales > Pyramimonadaceae > Cymbomonas > Cymbomonas tetramitiformis. The sequence goes on along the minus strand of LGRX02000689.1, from coordinate 24,253 downwards.
TGGACCTGAATGTCGCCGGAGCCCCTCTACGGCCCCCTCCTTGTTCAAGGAACCAGTGACCAAGGGAGGCTGGGCAGAGTGAAAGCACTACGGAGCATGAGCCGACCCAGGCACCTGTACCTGGTATCTCAGACATGGACTTGACCCTGCTCTTGGGGAAGGAGATGGGAACGCCTGGTGCTTGGTCTACGGGAGCAGAGAGGGTCACAGTCAGCATCCATGGGGTGCCTTGCATGCAATGGTCAGGGTGCAATCACAGGTCACAGGCGAATAATGACGATCCATCCTTGGCGTGTGGGGTTCCGTCCCTACTCGCGGTGTTTCCCGGGGACCTGTGCAGACCGGGTAGGAGCCGGAGACCAGGTTGAGGCACGCAGCACCGCCTGTGTGTAGAGGAGCAGCGCCTGAGCAGCGGAGAAGGGAGGGGCAGCGCCTGAGCAGCAAAGCAAGCAGAGTAGCGCCTCAACAACGGAGGGTGCGGAGGGTGTGATGCCTCAGCAACGGGGCTGTGAGGCAGCGCCTCACAAGGGGGCAGCGCCTGGGCGGAGCTGTAGAGGAGGCGGGGTGGCGCCTGAGCCGCAGATTTCTCCACCAAGCAAAAAATATGGGGCAATGCAATACGTACGGGAGGGGAAGGGGTGAGTGGGGTGCCGCACATGCATTGGCAGCAGCAGCGATTGGTATAAGCCGTCAAAATCCACACTCCAGATCGATCTGGGAGGAGGAACTGCATATGCAACATGCACCATCCATAAGCATCGCCGAATATGCGGCATCGTGCACTCTGCCCAATCAGGATCGACTTGCTCAGTTGATGACGAGGCACAGATGTGGGCAACTCGCTTGGGAGAAATGTGGGCATGCATACACGTTGACGGGGCATGCATATACGTTGCTGACGTGGCTCATACCTGGGGGAGGAGGAGGAGGCGGCGGCGGCGGTGGTGGAGAGGGTGGTGGTGGACGGAGGCGGTGGAGACGGAGGTGGCGGAGATGGTGGTGGCGGTGGAGGCGGGAAGGTGGTGGAGGCGGGGGTGAAGGTGGAGGAGCGGCGGGCGCGGCGGTGGTGGTGGGGGAGGCGGCGGCGGTGATGGGGGGCGGGGATACGTACGGGATGGGAGGGGCTCGGCACAACCTCGAAGGGGTGCCAACCGGGCCAGATGGGCTGATCCAGGACCCACCAGGGGTCTCCGAAGAGCTGCCCCCAGTACAGGTGATCGTTGGGGTGCCGGCGGTCAGACACCTACCCAAACCTCAACCAGGAATGCCCCGTGTCAGCGTCCTCCTCAGCCCCAGGAGCAGGATGCTAGTGGCGCATCAGAAAAGACCAATCGGGCGAACAAGCAAAGTTCTTGGCGGGCCGCCCTCGTGCACCCTGCTTGCAGCTGGGCCCAGGGGCATCCTCGAGAAGCCCCGCGGGTGGGCAGAGAGCGGCGAGGTGGAGCTCTAGATTCCCGGGCGGGGCGTTTACAGGAAGTGGCGAGACAGAGCACCACCAGGCAGGCCCAGGGCAGTGCCCACCAGATGACCGCCAGGCAGGCCCAGGGCAGTGACCCACCAGATGACCCCCAGGCAGGCCCAGGGCAGTGACCCCCAGATGACCACCAGGCAGGCCCAGGGCAGTGACCCACCAGATGACCGCCAGGCAGGCCCAGGGCAGTGACCCACCAGATGACCGCCAGGCAGGCCCAGGGCAGTGACCCGCCAGATGACCCCAGGCAGGCCCAGGGCAGTGACCCACCAGATGACCCTCGGCATCCTCCAGAGTATAGTAGAACAGCAGCCCCGTGTACATCGTGAAATTGTAACAGGGCCAGCACAGGTACCTGCCAGAAACCGCCGCAGCCATGCTGAGTCATCGTCTCGCCCGCAGGTGCCCGCCATGCTGAGTCATCACACACTCGGAGTCCCAGTCATCGCCACACGCTCGCCACACAGTTGCAGGGCCGCAGCGCCACGCGTGTGAGAGCAAGGAGGGGGATGCCGGCGCACCCTCGCGCCAGCTCCACTATCTCGCGCTCTGGCACGTGGCGTGACCACGCGTACACCTCTGCCAGTCGCCCCTGTGCCTCCGGGGCTCCCCCCCGTCTGATTGGGTCAGATGCTCTCGCCCGTGGATAGAGCACATACCGTGCGAGATGCGCGGCAAGTGCTCCGCCTGCTAAGGGGACGGAATCGCCGAGTGCAACCCGACAAGGTGCGATCAACATGAGAGGATGAGATCCTGAGGCATTCTTCATCGAGCACTGTAGCGCATCAGCTGGCCATGAGCCTGGAGACGGCGCACCTTCATGGCGCCGTTGACATCCGTCTGCGACCCGCTCGTGACACGCGCGTAGAGGTTGAGATCATCGTTTAGGCAAGCAGCCTCGGAGGCCCCCTCGAGATAAATGTGGAACCACTGGTCGATGGGAAAGCTCGGCCAGTCAATGGAGGCAGTGTAGCCATCCACGTACAGCGCGCCCCAGTGCTGCCCAGCAACGCTGCGCAGCCGGCCCACAACACAGCCCCAGGTCGCAGGAAACCCACAGATGCCACTCCCCGCGGAGCAAGGGAGATGCGGCGCGGCCACGCACCGTACACGAATGCTGCGGTGAGGGAGAGGCGGCTTGTGTGGCGGATGGCGCGCGTACCAGACTGTTACTGAAGCAAACTCCTGTGCCCTGGGGCGTGAAAAACGCACACCTGTTACTGAAGTAAGCCTCCCGATTTATTGTATTAAACTGGGTAACGTCCGTCGGCCAGTCCTGGTACTTCACGTTGTAGAAGCGCCCGTCGAGCAGGAAGTGCACATTCTGATGCTGTGTCGAGTTGATGTAGACCCACATGCAGATGCTGCATATCTGCTGCGTGAATGGAATGAGCATAAAGTCATCTATCCCGTCAAAGTCAACACTCCAGCGCACCGAGGGGGGTGGAGGAGGAGGGGGTGGGGAAGGCGGAGGTGGAGGAGGAGGAGGAGGGGCGGGGGAAGGAGGCGGAGGAGGTGAGAGGAGAGGAGGGAGGAGGAGGGAGGAGGCGGGGTGAGAAACGGTGGTGGCTTGGTGGTGGTGGATGGGTGGTGGTGGTGGTGGAGAAGGAGGTGGGGGAGAGGGGAGGAGGGAGGGGGAGAGGGAGGAGGAGGGGAGGGAGGTGGGGGGGGGGGAGGGAGGAGGAGGGGAGGAGGGAGGCTGGGAGGTGGAGGGCTGGGAGGGGAGGGCTGGGAGGTGGAGGCTGGGAGGTGGAGGATGGGAGGCGGGGGAGCACTTGTATCCCAACAAAAGTTTTCATAATTACACTGGTGGTCAAAAATATACGCCGACCAAGCGTTATTTTCGTTATAGAGACCCGAACTGCTCTTCTTAAAGGTGTCTGCCTGGGGGCTAGTGCCACAATCCTGAGTATGTACGTCGCCATAGCACAGATTATTGACCGTAAGATTTGAAGTGGAGCCGTACCATTGCGCCCCGAAGACCGGATCTCCAAACACCAGTTGGCACGCCTCTATGCAGCTGTAAACAGGAATAGTCTGATCGTTGGCATCATATTGCGGTCCATCTTGAACCTTGAAGGACCCCCTGTTGTTATAGAGAAGCCTCCGCCGGGGCCCCGCTAGGGCTTCCTCAATATCCCCCCTGGTTGCCTTGAAGGTGCCGTTGTGCGCCGGCATCTGCACCCGCAGGCTGGCCGCCGCATTCGGCCCCTCCAATGTCTGTGGCTTCATAGCGATGGTGTGCTCAGAAAATGCACGCCCTCCGCGATCCTTGTCCTCTATGTAATCCATGTTACCGTTCTCTGAGGGCCCATTGCCGGGTGATAGAAAGTGCGGGACCTCGCCCGAAGTGCTGGAGGGGCCTCCGGACGACGTGTGATTCAAGGCGCCTGCGCGTCGCAACCCAAGCAACCTGCTTCAGAAAGGACGGCGCCTGCACGCCACTGTTGAAGTAACTACAGGTCGAGGTCTATCGATACCACCTAGTTGGTAGAACTGCTGGGGCCGACCTTTAGAATCCCGGGCACCCTCGAGCCACCCCACCCAGTTCGTACGGCCTACTTTGTAGTTACGACATTCGGATAGCTCAAAATCTGCTAGAGTTGATATTTTGACAACGCTTTCCTTATTGGGGAAAAGGGGTATATTTTGGTTCCCCGTCTAGTTCCTGGCAAGCTACAGTCTGAATAAGTCTTCGACAAACTTAAGATGAGCGAAGGAGAAGTTGCAAGTACCCCAAAGATGGCCTGCCCACAGCAGCAAACTCAACTCTTATAGGGAGGGCCAACGGCTTGGCTGATAGCAGGCCTCGGGCATATAACTGAGCGCCAAGAGGAGGAAGTGTCGCTTGAAATGTGAGACATGTGAGACGGGTCGCACCGACTGTAGCGTCCACGAGCAGCAAAGAGAGCAGGGCTCGTATCGAGGGAGATGTGACCATCTGCGGCTTCCCACACGTGACCCTCGGAAAAACAAAAAACTGCGGGGGGAAGAAGAAGCGGTTATATAAGTAAATGAACTTCATGATGGCCCGGTCACTATTTCGAGCCACAAACCCTAAGGATTCCTCCACCTGTGCGTCTAGTGGGTATACGCCTGTAACCTCGAGAGGTCAAAACAGTGATGACTGAACGGGTATGCACAGGCGAAATTGGGTTACAAACGCAGATGAGTCCACAAACGTGAGGGTTCAGTCCGCCCTAGTGTGTACGTGTAGCCGAATCCCTTTTCACCGTGCATAAAGCAGTGTTGTAAGATAGGACGAGGGCTTACTACAGCGACGGCTCTTAGAAGGTATTCATCTGGTACGCACGCCGAGGACCTCGAATATCAGTGCCTCTACCACTCTTTCACCCGACGAAAAGCCGAGACTTCGGCCTAACATCTTTTTACTCGATATGGAATAATGTCGTAACGTCGTCGCATTCGGGAGCCAATAAGCACGAGCTGAATGTCTGCAAAGGTGTTGAACTCGGACAGAGCATAAATATGACACGAACTTGAGCAACCACGGAAGAAGATAGCTCTCTGACCCAAAAGGCGATACTGGCAGCGAAACAATTTACTGGGAAGAGATCGCCCTCTGCAAGCCACAAACACAGAGGAAGGAATCAGATTATGCAGGCGTCTGCGCGACGCGATGTTTGCACTACAGTTCCAGAGCTGGCGGAGGAATTCGTTTTCTCCTGGAGGAAAGACCCTGCATCCTATTGAAGATTGGTCAAGATAAATCTTCCACAGGAAGAAGTATCAGCCATTTTTCAGTCTGAGGTCGGAGTAATTAGACCGGGAAAAATGTCTTCATAACAGAAACTGTTGTGAGGGAACGGTCTAGACATCGCAGAACCGCAGAGCTCAAGACCACACTTCGGTCCTGAAACTATCACTTTCCAGGTGCCTTCACAGTACCTACATAGTAATTCCTTTGGTAATGCATTACTATTCTCTTGATTAAAAGCTGCCACAAAAGTGGTGGTGTAAGCGGATTTTCACGGCGGGAAATTATGCAGGTCTTCAGAACCAGACAACCACTGGAAAATACAGGATTCCCTTCTATACCGTTGACAGAAATGTTCGAGGTCGGGGAAGTAGGCTACTTTCAGTGGCTTACAATCAATTTCCGCCCGCGATGAACAGCGCTTTGCTCCTGGCATGCCCCAGCTACGGGAATAACAACGAAGTGAAGTGCATTAAGTAGTTGACTTTTTGCTTTGAAGATATGAAGACAACGTTGTTGTGCTGAGTTGAACAAAAATTGAATGACACTGGCAACGCGCTTGTTTTAACATGCGCTGGTCAAAATCGTCTAGACGAAATGCGGGTCTGAGGTCGAGCAGACGGAAGCGAGCAGCGTAGTTCTTTTGATTCTCATATAAAATGTTTGGTGACTGAGATTATAGGTCTAAGGATGTGCACTGAAACTGCACGGTATTGAAATATTCCGTCGTGACACTAAAAGCATTTAAAAAAGAAATATTCCTTGTGTGGCTATCTAATTTGTATGATACTATTATGAATTTTCATGTATCATCTATCTATGTTCTTCTACCTCTACCGAAGGTATCGTATCTTGTGAAATGTAAATGTTTCGAAATGCTGCTGCTGGTTGTGCTGAGTGAGGACAGTGAGGAGTTCGTCAGACAGACTGATGACAGACGAGAGACGCACACGACACAGACGAGAGCAGAGCGAGACCTGAAGCGGAAACGCGAGGAAGTTCCCAGCGCAGGGCCCGCCCCCGACCCCCCCCCGACGCGACACCCGCCCGCGCCCCCTCCCGAGCCCCCGCCCGTAAAATTAACGATGATCGTGATCTGATGATGCATGATCTAGATCTTGTTTCTCCAATTCTATGTTCTTGACGAGTTGGCTGAGACGACTTCGCTGCTGGATGGGCAAACCTTTAAAAATCCTTGTGGTGTATGCGCCACAGGGCGCCTTTGTTTCAATTCCTTTTTCTTTTGCTCTTACGCCATAACCACTTTACCACCGCTTCACGACTTCGTATTTCCTCCCCTTAAGACTGCTCATGCCTGGATGCACTGCAGAAGTCACGTGGGTCGATCCAACACCTCTCTTGCCTCCGCCAGCAGAGTCTTATGTTGCCCGCTCTCAAGTTCGACCTGCGAAATATAAACCAAAATTTGCCGCCACGGCTCCGCCTTGCGATCGCCGCGGCGGAGGCCGAAGTGATTCGGAGTTAGCCAGGCTACTGCGGGAGATGGTCTGCGCTCCCGGGCTGCACCCGTCTCAGGATGTCATCGAGGCGCTGCGGAGCTGGGCACGGGACGAAGGGCGAGATGTAAAGAAGTTGGCTCAGGAAGGCGGCAGTACAGGGAAGGTCGCTTTACACCATGCAGCACAGCTCCGGGATGACCCTGCGATACTTCTCACCCTAGTGGACGAGTTCGGCTGTGACCCGGACGTAGCGACAGTGCGTGGACACACCCCACTGCTCTATGCGGTCGGACGAGGACGAGCACACGTGGTGCGGGAGCTGCTAAATCGGGGAGCCACGGCACGAGTGATCACTGTTAACGGCGACTCTCCCCTACGCCTCGCGCTCAATCGCGTGGACCAAACCACCCTTGGGCTGATGGTCGCTGCAGAAGCCGCCGGGAAGCCACCTGGCGGAGCCTGGAGGGACTTCCGGCGGGATCCAGCCGCTCTCGCTGCCAAGGTGGACCACGCACGTGGGTGCGTACACTGCCTGCGGAGGCTGCGGGCTCGAGGGGAGATGCCCAGCACCCCTGGTGCTGCGACTGTGGTGGCTACGTTCGCGAAGGCAGCCGAGATGCAGTGGCCAACCGATGAGCGCTTGCCTGAATGTGCACCGCCCACGCGTGGGGGTCCCGTCGATCCACTCAGTCTTGCAGTGGTGCAGGCGGCGGTGCCAGCGTGTGAGCGCGCCATCGCAGAGCTGCTGCGGTGAGACCCCCCGCAGGCCCCTTCAGTGGAAGCCGACCAACCCCCCTCCCAACCGTTCCTCCCGTTTCCTTCGTGCAAGCCAACCAACTTCCCCCGCCGAACCCTTCCGCCCGCTTTCTCGGGGGAAGCGACAGGAGGCCCCCAGCCCCCAACTTGTTACAGGTTCCGTCTCCAGCGCGACGGAACCACATGCCGATTGTGCGATCCTGTACGACGTCTGACCATCTTGTTCCCTTTCTAGAATTTATGGGTTACCGAGTAAGCAAAGTGATTTTCAAGCCAGAGATGAAGTACTCAGTCATTGAGTGAAAGGTCGCAAGTGGTCTCCAATCCCATATTTCTGCCCATGGTTGCTGCAGAAAAAGAGTGCGAAAAAATGGTGGATGTTCAGCTGTTTGCTGAAAGAATTTTCTCCAAATCTCGATGCGAATTTGCGAAATTTTGTTCTGCACCGCGAACCACAGATCTCATCACGTGGTCGGGAGGGTTCGGAGTTCGGAGCCTTAAACTCGGGGTTTCAGGCTGCCAACTGCAGACAGGGTTTGGGGCACAAAATGCAGAGTTTCCCAACCTGTATCCATAGCCCACCTGCTGAATAAACCTGTAGATGCCCGCAACACGGTAGCGGATGCCTCCAACCTGTAATGTATTGATGCCTCCAGCGCGCCTGTCACCTCCCGGCGCCTTGAGGCCACCAGGTTTTCAAGAAGAGCAAGAGGGTGAGGAGAGGGGCTGGGTTTCGTTTCTTTATCTGCTGGAACTGTATGAGCACAGAGAAGATCGTTGAGGCGTGAGGCGACAGTAAACAAGTGAGGTAGGGGACAGGGGTTGGAGGAAGCGTGCAGGAAAGAGAGAGTGGGCGCCTTCGATGATGCAGTGTCGTGGCTGATCGGAGCGGGACTTGATGGACCTCCTGAGTTGTCCTCTCCGCCTCCACCTCCGCGAAGGATCCTCACCGCATTCCACGAGAGGGCTCTCGGGCGCGCCCTGCAGCACTTTCTCTCTCAGCACGAGGCGGCTTGTGGGAGCCAAGAGGGCGAAGCCGGCCAAGTCGGCGATCCACAGCCATCAGCTCGCAAGATAGGGGAAGGTGGCGGCAAAGAGGTGAAACGTCGCTTGCGGCAGCCACTGGCGTTCCGCGATGCGATTGGGCGACGCCCAGTTCGTCTGGCACTTTGCGCACTGCGCTCGGCGTTGCGGAGGAACCCCGAAGTGTTGCAAGGTGAGTGGGCAGCGGTGAAGGCAGAGGCCATCCGGCAGGTTTCGCCGCCTGCTGTGCTGACGTTGGCTCGGAGAGGTCGCTTCTGAAGGCGACTTAGTGCTCTCTCTCTCTCTCGGGCTTAACACGCACACCTGTGAAGGCCTTCCCTAGGCTGCTAGGCCAAGCCGCCATTCCACACGCTGCAAGCTTCCTCCGCACCACAGAGGGTCGCCCCTTTGTTGGTTTTGGGCTTCTCTTGTAGCTCTAAGACGTCACGTACAACAGCAGACCGTGCAGTCAGGCCCTCTGGCAAGGCATCCTGGCAAGGCATTCTGGCAAGGCATTTTGGAAAGGCATTCTGGCAAGGCATTCTGGAAAGGCATTCTGATGCTGATTGTGCTGACGGCTGAACAAGCCCGGATGGACGCGCGTCATTCAGCCTAATGTAGGGGTCTGTTGAGTTGAGACATACATGGTTCACATCGGCCAATGCCGAATGAAATGAAATTCGAAGAACCGAAATCAAACACCTTGTTCCGTCAGAAACGAGTCGACGCATGAGTTTGTCAGGCATACCCGACTACTGCCAACTCGGTGGACTTCTGCTGCGGAAAGCATTCAAAAAGCTTCAAAGGCGGGGTCATGCAAATCATGTTGAGATTCAAACCCCTAATATGATATAGAAGAACAGAACTTGACATCATATGCTGCTGGAGAGCGCTGACATCTGTTAACCATCATGCCATCCTCAACCAGAGGTCCTTTTACAGCTGTGATGAATTTGGTGAGCATGCATGCGTTGCACATTCCGCTGTGCCATGGTTCACAAGGTGGAGGGCACCCAATGCCTCTCCCGGAGAGCTCCCTGCAGTGCAGTCATAGTCCAGGGAAGCATGACGCAATCTGTGCCTCTCCCGGAGAGCTCCCTGCAGTGCAGTCATAGTCCAGGGAAGTATGACGCATCTGTGCCTCTCTCCGGAGAGCTCCCTGCACGGCAGTCATAGTCCAGGGAAGATGACGCAATCTGTGCCTCTCCCAGAGAGCTCCCTGCAGGGCAGTCATAGTCCAGCGAAGCATGACGCATTCTGTGCCTCTCCCGGAGAGCTCCCTGCACAGCATTCGTAGTCCAGGGAAGCATGCGCAATCTGTGCGAGGCCTTGTACAGCTTCCGTGACAGGATGAGATACTCGGGCAAGCTTGGCTGCCGGCGGACAGGGATGGGTGGGGAGGCCCTGGCTGAAGCGGCGGACGATGGGAGTGCTGCGGAGCTGGTGGAGCTGCTGGCGGCGCACAGGCGCGCCATGGCTGGAGATCCCTCGGAGCCGCTGACGTGGACAGCGCACGAGGCCTCTGTGCTGGAGGTGCTGTGGCACAGTGTATCAGGGGCTAAACTGGCGCACGAGGGGGGCGGAGCGTGGACCTCCGACCATGTCAAGCCACGCTCCAAGAGAGACGGCGGGCAGCGTGTGGCGCAGTGGGCGAGAGCGGTGCGCTGGGCGCTGGCTGTGCAGCTGCCTGGCGGGGATGCTCGCGCCGCTCAGGTGTGCAAAGCTGCCATGCTCGCTGGGTGTGGTGCGGCGCTTCAAGGAGCGCTCCCTGTAGAGCTCCGCACAAACCTCCCACCGGAGGCGGAAGAGGCGCTGCGATCCACGAAGGCCGCCGGGGCGCAGCCAGCTGCACTTACGGCCGCGGGACACGTGGCAGACTGTACCAAGTTGCCAGCGACGTTCAAGACCTGGCAGCAGGAGCAGCTGCCCCACGCCGGTACGGAGCCGCTAATGGCCCCCATGCTCCCAGCAGCATGGATGGGGCGGGTATGTATTGCCTCTTGGATGGTGAATGCCAAATATGTCAGGCAGGCTGCAACCAGCGCATCTCCTACCGCAGTAAGTAGGGAATGCTGTGATTGGTTGATCCGGTAACTGAAAGTTAGAGGATGGTCGAGGTGTGTGGGTGCAGGGCTGCGGGGTGAGGTGTCATTGGTTGACACACCAGAGGTATGTGCAGAGATACGCAGGAGAATCGGTGCTGCCCTGATTTCGCATGAATTGGCATATGATGGGCAATGTGGTGACAAACCGCTGCTGGTTGGGATGGACTGTGAATGGGACGACATGTCCGGTGAAGACTCCCCTCCTGCAACTGTGCAGATTGCTGCGGAGATGGGCACCGAGGTCACACCGCACTCGTGGGTTGTGGACTGCCAAGCACCTGGGGTGAATGAGGTTTTGGGGCCGCTACTGGAATGGATCTTTGCTTCATGTCGTGTAGTAGGGTTCGCATTTACGAGAGACATGCGGCGAATGCGCGCGCTTTCCCCACTGAAGAATCCAGCCTATCCAATTCTCGATTTGCAGAAGGCATCAATGGAAGCGTGGTTCTGTTCGGAAGGGAGCAGCCGGACTCCTTCACTGCAACGGTGCGTCGCAGAGCTCCTGGGGCTTTATCTGGACAAATCACAACAGTGCTCTGAGTGGGGTAGACGCCCACTCATGGACTCGCAGCTATATTATGCTGCACTAGATGCTGAAATTTTGCTACGTCTCGCTCCTCAGTTGGATTCCCCTCACAATTGCTCCACCCCTGTGTGAGTAGATATGATCATTATTGTTACTATAATAATAAATACATTATTTACCGCACCGCATCTCAGTGGCGAGCTTCTTTACCAAGTTATTGCGTATGAATTTGTTTAATCCAGCTTAACGTTTCCAACATATTGAACAGCCTGGGAATCGAGTTCCCAGCAGTTCGATATCGAAGATACTGCCGATTCCCCGTATTTTTCGCACCGGTTATCATACGGGTGGCCCAAACTGATGTGTCCTATTGGTGGGCAGTGAAGTCTTGGGCATTCTAGTCCATTACGGCACCTGGCGCCCTCATGCTGAAGAACAGCGCGCATATGCGTGCGCGGCACGCTCACAACGTATGTATAGTATAATGTAGTGTTTCTTACGCACACAGCACGCTTTCTAAGCGGGAAGTAGTATACCGTCTTTTACTCGCTTGTCAAAGCAATAATGTCTTTGGACCTCTGCGTAGCTTTTTGGTGCGGAAAGCAATTTTGGGAAGAAGGCTTATGGCAACCCGGGTCAGGCGGCCTCACACGCATCGACCAGAAGCAGAGCACCAGCGGCAGCAAAACAACCAGCGGTTACACCCCCTGCACCAGCGGGATTCCACAAGCTAGCAGCCAAGTCACCAGGCGGCGCCGACCAAGACATCGAGCGCGGAGGGGTAAGGCATCGGGTACAGTAAGGAATAAGCATCTTTGAGACGACTGTCGACTCTCGAAGATGCTTTTTGGAATAGGCTTTCGCTTGAAAGCGTACTGGTGGTTGTCGCCGGCTTTGCTAACTGTTACGACTAGGATGCCTTTGCGCGCTTTCGTGCTTAGTGTTCGCCTTGTAAATATTCTGTATTGAAAAAATGGATAGCCTGAACGAACGACGAAGAAAGAAGCGCTCGGCTCTTTGGGTATACGCACCCGAAATACAAAACGCATCTTTGAAACTCGGAAGTTTCAAGGATGCTTGCCAATTGGCCTCCCCGTCAGTGCGTTCAGTGTCTATGCGCGTTTAGAAGCACATCAAAAATATTTCCGCGAACGAAAATATTTTTCATATGCGCCTAAACGACATGCGACTGCTGCTAGCCTAAACCCTTTTGCCGTGCCTTTTCCCTTGCCTTTCTAAGCGTTCGCTACCATTTTTCATCAGGATCTGACCGGTGTGACCGAGCGACAACGAGCGACTCAGCGACATATGAGATCGCGACAGTGTGCCGCAGCCGAGTAGCGACAGCGACACGAGCGGGCGGGCGAGACGCAGATCATATCAACAGACGCTGCATTCGCATAAGGCATTCCTCCTCCTCGAGGAGTGTAACGTTCATTCTGTACAAAAATGAAACGAAACGAGAGATGGCATGACCAAACCGTACCCAGGCAGTATGCCATGTACCCGGCGGGGGTTGAATAGGCGCTCCTTGAACATCTCCAGAAACGTAGGGTTCATTTCCAGTACACCGTATTATCGCCTGGTTCTTATGGACATTTTCACTGACCTGCTGGATACCCGCAACTACTATACATATGCATTAGCCTATCTCTGTTTTCAGCTTATCCTCCTTGCTAGGATTAGCCTGTCAGTTTGCCAGCTTCTGTTATTTTATTCGAGTATGTATATTACATGCACTACTTGCATTCACACCCCACACGTATATTCGGTCCACGTGATGTGGTGGTCGGGTCATAGATATAATAACTATTATTATGACAGTAACACATATCGACATGACTGACCCGTAGAGCATAGTGCTGGAAGTGACGCCCCGACTGTCATTCCTATAGTTAGGGTGTATGACTGTCACCGGTCCCGGAACCCTAGACCCCGAACATATAACGGGAAGACTGAGTACTCTCACCGGTTATCTATTCGGATTATCTGTCTCACCGAATATACAGTCCAGCTGATATATTCAGCACATAGTATTACGTAGTATACAATAGTCAGCCGTCACAACCTTTATATCTGATCACGATATGGCATCCCTCGACGTATGATGACTTACGAGTGCTAGTTCGTGCACTCGAGGCATATAAACGGACCTTCTGCTCTCTCCTCTTTGATTATTTTTCACATATCACATATCATATTTATTTTTCATATAATATCGCATATGCTTCACTGTTTGCTGGAAGTGACACGGTGACCACCAAAACTGTCACCTGTCACCTTCCTATAGTAGTCTGGGTGACCGTCACCCGTAGGTCAAAACCTAAGCCCCGATCCGAGTATATCGGGGTATCCGTTTGTTATTTAACTCACTGATCGAGTTCAGCCCGTTCCGATAACACCCCTAAGCGGCTTAGCGACCGTTCTGATAACACCCGCAACACCGGCTACGACGGCAGTCCCGGCTGGCAATTCCGCCACCGCACTGTTTGTTGCAGCAATTAGGACATTGCGCACGGCTCACTTCGACGAGGATGTCGCGAAGTGTGTCCAAAAGAGGATTTTTGGCAGCAAGGAGACCCGTTTCGCCGCCGTTTCGCAGACGAGCCGGATGCGGCTTCTTTGCTTGCCAGGCTGGTAGGCGAATTACGGGAAGCATTTGTCACCGAGGACAGCAGTGCCTTCTCATCCACCCTCGTCACGCTGGATGACGTCACCATCGCCGTCCGCGTGGAGGCCAACAATCTGCTGTTTTCGACGTTGGAGCTCCTCGTGGACCCCGCGTCGCCCGCGGCAGACTGAATGGAGTGCAGCATATGCGCAACACTGCTTTTCCGCTGGATGGGAAGCGTGTGTTGCTGGATTTCGCGCGTCGGGTCATGAGTGCCGACGCACCGTTTCAGGGTATCGCGTAGATGCTTGCCGTCCACGTCGTCATCGCCAAGAACGTCAACCCGCACGACGCGATTGCCAATTTCAACGCCGCCCTTGCCGCAGCGACGGAGACGGCGTTTGACTGTCGACGATGAGGAGGTCAAGCGAGGTCCTGTTCATCAAGACCCTCGACGTCGAGTACTACCTCCCCGTCACGTCTCGACTACTTCTGCATGACCAACGAGCCGCGGTGGACCTCCTCACCAAGCATCCAGCAATGGGTGCGAGAGTATAGTGGGACCATGCCGCACATATGCAGCAGCTGAACAAGGCTACAATTAAGCAGATGCAATATCTTTATGGCAGGAAACATTGACCAGTATTTTGACAGGGTGAGCGACAGCTCTTCCAAATAATTACTTTAAGCTAGAACAGCCTCCACTGGGCTGCAATTCATGCCTTAAACTTTCAAGGCGCGCCCTTTCAGATCTCGGATCGCTCTGTCATATGTCGGCTGGCATAGCATCATCATCTGCCACCTATACAAATCCTGATCAGAGAATCTACACCTAAATATCTCTCTAGCTTATCTAGTTGCCTCTGACCCTTTTCCTCCGAGGGGACAACTCAGATTCGTCATCACTGTCAACCATTGTACGAATAGGAACCGTCTTGGCATATTCATATATGATAGGTTGACTCTTCGGCTTAGATTTGGTCTTCACCACTGGGGCTGGAGCACAATCAGATATGGCATCAGGCTTCGGCTCGGGGATAGGTGGATCCTCTGGCTGAACTGGTGATGTCGGAGATGTGCCCTTTGGCACCCAGAGAAGTTCACCCTTATCATCCATGATCAACTGCAGTCCCTGTCTCTTCAACCTTCGAGCTTCAGCCTGTTCTTCAGCATCGTCAGCTACCAGGTCATCGAACTCGCTGACGTCATCCTCGGAGTGGGTGTCATATTCACCAGGCGTGGCATACTCCCACTTTGGACTGGCAGTATCAATGTCCTGCTTACTGTCAGTAGCTCCCGCGTCATCATCGTCATCAGAATCTGGCAGCTTCTCCTTACTTCAGGCCACAGCGCCTGCACCCGAATCGTCACTACTCGTAGGCGTCGATTGTCTGGTCTTACGCCCAGTGTATGGAATTCCGCGATACTCGTCAGTCTCAGTCGCACAATTCCAGCGCGCAATACTGATCGGTAATGAAAACGGCGCTACTGGTTACTTCGCTCGAGCGGCGTCTTCCAGAAACCAGCTACCGCCCCTCGAGCGCTCCCAGCGGCGTAGCGCTCCAGAGGGATGGACGATGATATGCTGCCAGCTATAGTCGCGCGCATGCTCTCGCTCCCCAAGGTACGCAGTCAATGGCTCTGGGGTCCCTTTCCGTGCTCATTTCCATTGCGCGCCCCCATTGGGTAGAAATACAATATACCAATCGAACGGCTTAAAATAGCCAGTGTCCCCTGGCACAGCAGCAGACCACCGCGCCAGCCCGCCATCATTTGCGGCCGGGACTGGGGAGCGCAGGTTCGGGGATCCGCCGCCGGTAACACACTATTCGATGAATATGACATTCTCATGTGAAAATGGTATTGCCTTATTTGCCTCATGCATGATAGGATTAAAAAGCCGCATTTTAACAGTCAAGAACATGCAAGTGCAGGTTGTGCATTAAAATTAATGGTTTTCATGGTACAAAATTGAGGTCAAATGCACTTTTTCGAAATCTAGGAGGAGTGAAAACTGAACAAGGCTACAATTCAAGCAATTGCAATATCTTTATGGCAGGAAAGATTGACCAGTAAATTAACAGGTTGAGCAACAGCTCCTCCAAATAGTTACTTCAAGTTAGAACCCTCTCCAAATGGGCAGAATTCAAGTCTTATACTTTCAAGGCGCGCAGTTCATATCTCTAATCGATCTGTCCCATGTCGGCTGGCATATCATCATCTGCCACCTATACAAATCCTAATCAGAGGATCTGCATTTGGACAATCCTAATCAAGACAGTTGATTTCATTGTCCCTTGCTGGTCTTTGCCTTCTTCCTACGAGGAGCCACGTCAAGCACTTCTTCGTCATCACTGTCACTGCTTAGGGTGCATTTCAAATGAGTTATGTACTCAGCTGTCCAACAGGCAGGATATTTCCTGGGTTGCCTCTTCGTCTCTTCGGACACCCCAGCCTTATTTTCACCCATTGAAGTCAATCCAGTATCTGGCCCAGATGGTTCCTTCGGTTGTACTTGAACAGTCTCCACCACAGAGGCTGGAGCATCATCAGATATGGCCTCAGACTTCTGCTCGGTGATAGGCTGATCCTCTGGCTGAACGGGTGAGGTCGGGGAGGTGCCCTTTGGCACCCAGATAAGTTCACCCTTATCATCCATGATCAACTGCAGTCCCAGTCTCTTCAGCTTCAGCTTGTTCTTCGGCATCGTCAGCTACCAATGGCTACTATCCTTAATCCAGATCCTCCCACAAGGATCTAGCGCAAATGGGCATGGCGACCTTGTATATCGTATATAGTGGCCCGGCATATGCTTTGGGGCAATATCTATGACCCTTTTGAATTATCTATAACATATTTTTGCTTGAAATGTCGATGCTTTAACCTTTAATCTTAGAGTGGTTTGGGTGGGTGCTTTCACATAATTTTAATTAAAATGCTAGATCCTACCACAAGGATCTCGGGTACCGACAACTCTAGGCCTTGCTACACGAGCTCGGGTTGGTGCGTATGTTGTTAACCCTCGAGGGTATGACCAAAACTAATTGTGTACGCCCTTTAATATAATACTAGCCGGATTAATCGCCGCATATGCGCATGTCATGGTGTAGTGCCGTCGAAATTCAATATTTCCAGCATAATTAGGATCTGAAAATTGCATTCTAGAACCTCTAGCGGCAGTTCAAACCGTTCAAAAAATCCCCAAAAAATCCCAGGGAGACTTTGAAGTCATATTAAAGTACTAAAGTGCTCACCAAAGCAAAGATCTAGCCTCAAAGCTTAAAATGGACCAAGACTTACGCCCAAAATGCGAAATTATCCCCATACTTAAGGAATGTGTATATCGCACCCATGTTACCGCGTTCGTGTGATGTGTCCAATATACACTATCCAAGTCGTATTTCGACCCGAATATGATTAATATACATGCATACCTTGAGATATATCACGTCTATGGTGGAAAAGGATCGACATACGATTGACCAAAAAATATGGAAGAGACACCCCGGTTTTGAAGCTTTAAAAAGCGTAGCCGTTCAAAATTTGGTTGGGGCATCCTATAAATGCATTAGCTAGGAGTATATATGATGGATTCTCGTCAAACCACGCACCACACTACTTAATATAGGTCCCATGTGGAAAGTATTCCTTGGTGTTGACTTGTAGAAAGCTCGTGGGGCGCCCAAATAAATTATTGAAAAAGTGATCCTTGTGGGAGGATCTAGAGCGTTCTAGGTCCTCCCACAAGGATCTCGGGATAGTAGCCACCAAGTCATCGAACTCGCTGACGTCATACTCAGTGTCATCATATTCAGGCGAGGCAGGCTCCCATTTCGGACTGGCAGTATCCATGTCATGCTTACTGTCTGTGACACCCGCGTCATCCTTGTCATCCGAATCTGGTAGCTTCTCCTTACTCCAGGTCACAACACCTGCACCCGAATCGTCACTGTTCGTAGGCGTCGATTGTACAGACTTACGCCCCTTGTATTATGGAATTCCACGATAGTCATCATCGTCAATCACACTCGTCTGATTACAGTACGCAACGCCGAGCGGTAATGAGAATGGCGCTACCGGCGCCTTCACTAGAGTGGCGTCTTCCAGAAACCAGCCGCCGCCCCTATTACGCTCCCAGCGGCGTAGCGCACCAGAAGGGTGGACGATAATATGCTGCCAGCTATAATCGAGCCCAGGCTTTCGCTCCCCATAGTACGAAGTCAATGGCTCGGGAGTCCCCTTCCGAGCCCATTGCCATTTCACTGCCCCAGTACGCATAAATACAATATGCCAATCGAATGGCTTGGCATGGCTAGTGTTCCCTGGCACAACTCCTCCCCTCTTAGCTTGTTAGTATACAAAGAGATGATAACTCAGAGTCATTTGTACAGCAGCTAAGATCCAGACACAGATCAGCCATGCGTATGGATGCGTGATATGCTTTTCTTATCGAACAGGTGCTCGAAGAGTTGGCGAAGCAATCCAGAGGGCAGAGGGTATACAACAGCGGAGACTCCCGCTCCTTGTTGCCCAGGATTAGGCCCCAGTTGAGCAGTTTCCGGATGTGATCCCAGAGTCTGTTGGTGAAGACAAGGAGTATCCATCGTGCAGTACCGCAGGTCCACCGGAGGAGGCGACTGCGTCCAGATGCAAGTAGGCTTGCGGTAGCCAATGCCATACATACAGTAAGAGCAATACAACGGAGTAGGTAACCGGCGAACTACGGGTCGAAATCGCAGCGCAAAGGGAAACCTGCCCATCGGATTTTCCATAAACCAATGCTTGGGTTTGAGAAAGTCGAAAATTTGGAGCGTACGGCGTACACAGGCATCAGCCTGTCGCAGTTGTCGCACCCCAGTGGTCTTAGCCTGACTGTATTCTGTGCACGGTGGGCTAGCCCAGATGACGTCAAAGTAACCAGGCGCGTAACGCTTGAAGTCCCTAGTCCTGAACCTTCTCAGCGTAGGTAGGTTGCCAGCGAGGATCATGATCTACGGTGACCACGGTGCTCTTCGGATAACATGACAGGAAACTTCTCTCCACACTACCTGTACCACTGAAAAGTACTAGTAGTCGCAACTCGCGTGTCGATGGCTACTGCCCGACAGTCCTTGTGGGAGGACCGAAACGGCGTTGGGTCCTCCCACAAGGACCGGTGTTGCGGGAATTTTTTTAGCCGTCCTCTCGACGGTCTTATTAGTGCCTACCCTTCGGTTTTTAGTACACTTAGGACCTAAACTGAGTGTACATATGCGCCATCAACCGTATATCGTCATAAAATGACTATATCCAATGCATTTGTAGCATGTACCCTATCATTTTTGAGTTGCAACTTTTGGAGGACGTTCAAAAACATGCCATGCCATTCAAATATTTTAATCCAATAGAATCCCAGGTCAAACAAGCCGCCCAAGTACAAAATTTTATCCTAACACCATACCCAATCATACTTGCAAGATTATACATGTTGGCGACCTCGTATTGGGTGTATATACGCACTCAAATCGACCTTACACCTGTAAAAAAGATTTTTGATCCAAGATTTTCAAATGTTTTTTTTCGTTACTACGGATACTACGAATGCCAAATAGTGTTCGGATATGATAGATGTATGATGTGCCACGTCGCATACTTCATGTAAACATGTTTATCGATTTTTAGAATGCTTAAGCATGTCAATATGTGCAGTAGTCTACTGGGAACATTGCTTTGGAATTCGGCGAGAGCAGATTTTTGGATGGCCGATTTTGACGAAATCTAATTTTTTCGTGGGTGCATGACATTGTGAGGGATATGTACCGCAGTATTGTGGATTCCGAAGATGTTGTACATTGTAGAGGGCACGAATAGGTCATGTTGAAGTATTGTTTAAGTGCAGTGGGCACTAGGAAGGCCACTTAGTGAGTGTAGGTGGGTTGGGAACTTCCGGTCCTTGTGGGAGGACCGGCCTTTTTATTTAATTTCGAGCGGTTTCACCCCCACTTTTCAATAACGTAAACCACATCGCTACACCGAGTATTACACCCAACACACGTTTTTAGATAATTATTGGACACCTAAATATGACCCCAAAGCACTCATATACCAACTATATCGAAAAAAACGCGGCATATATCCCAAATTCACTTCGATCCTTGTGGGAGGACCGGACCTTCGGGTAGTAGCCATCGAGTTCACAGAGTCCAGAAGAGCCAGATGCGTCACAAAGGCGTCAGAGGAGCGACAGTATTGTTCCCAAGGTAGGCAGTTGTCCAGAGAAGTGGGTTCCCCTTCATCAGAGGTGTCCAGGAAGGTTAGAGCTCTGGCGCGTTCCCGCCTTTGCTTCCGCTGCATTCTGACCTCCTGTAAGGCTTTTTCACGGGCTTGTCCTTCTCGGGATAGTCTCAGTTGTTCGAACTCTGTGAGCTGTTCGAGTTCACCCCCGTAGTTCAACGACTCGCGAGTCTTCCAGGAGTCATGAGCATTAGAGTACCCAGTCCAGCGAACCAGAAATTCTTCTACTTCCTTGCCTCCTCTCGTAGGTTTCACTCTTCGAGCCAGAATCTTAGACATATGTGTCTGGGATTGTCCATCCACGAGAACCTTGGCAGGAGTAGGTATTTGCCGACGCAGCGCAAAAGCTTCATCCGCGGTGCGGTATTCCTTGAGGCGATGCTGCGCAAAGACGTCGTGGATACGCCATTTAGGGGACAACTTGAGCCGATAAGCCACTGGGGCACCTCGGTCAATTTCGGGTAGCTCTCGCTGCTGGTCACTGAAGAACCTCTCGGTGATGGGTAAGGGCCCGTGCCAGCGAGGTCCCAGCTTCCTGAAGGATTCGCGGTTCATGATATTTTCCGTGTGATGCTTGGCATCTACCCAGACCAAGTCTCCCAACTGAAAGGATTTGGCGGTGTGACGCTGGTCAAACTGATGTCGCTGGCGTTGCTGCGCCAGTTCCAGCTTAGTGCGGGCGTCCTCCGGTTGAGCCGCGAATTTACTAGCCATCTCGTGTGCGGTACCTTCTCCACCCTTACGCTTGGAGTGTTGTCCTGCAGCCGCTTGCAGGAACAGGTCCAGCTGCGACATAGGAGAGTGCCCCAAAACCAACTCAAACGGGGTAAAGCCAGTTACATCGCTCCGCGTATCGTTTATGGCGAACTCTACGTTAGCACACCACAAGTCCCAGTCCTCCGGATTGCTGCCTACGAAAGACCGTAGCATGTCTTCTACCACGCGGTTGGTATGTTCAGCTTGTCCGTCCGAACGAGGGTTGTAAGGCGTGGTGGAGGCCACTTTGGTTCCCATAAGTCTCATCAACTCCTTCCACATAGCATCCTGAAAACGAGGGTCCCGGTCGGAGACAATCTTCATAGGAGTGCCATGTAGTTTCCAGATGTGGTCGAAGTAGATTCGAGCTATAACCTCAGCGGAGCTGTCCTGGAAGTTCAATGGGATAATGTGAACCATTTTGCTGAGCTTACAAGTGAAAGTAGCAAAAGCATCGTGATTCCGCGCCGTGACTGGGAGTCCAGTGACAAAGTCCACGCTGACCACTTGCCCATGACTCGCGCCACCCCCCTATGCCATATCGCGAAAATGGCGCCCAGGACGTAAACCGTGTGTCACATGCTCCGCGTCAGCAGACCTCGATTCCATATTCGTTCTGAGACCGAGAAAAGGCATCTCCAGATTTTCTCAGCTGCTCGCACGAGCTTCGGATGTGCATGCCACGATCGTGTCGCCAACTCTGAGGAGACGATGCACGATTGCACGTTATATAAAGATCTCACTGCCCGATCTACTGAGTACACACGGCATATTTCCACCCGACAGATTAAATCTGCTTTCTCAAAGCGATCGAAGCATAACTCCAAATATTTGCAATAATCATAAGTTACATACATTTAAATGTAAATTAAACACGTGATTGGATAGAGGATTCCTTCCATTTCTTCGCATCATCTCCTCCTCGATACCTTAGTGGATCAGTCATCGATTAGCTGTGGTGATGTTTATCGAGGGAGCTGTCGATACGTGACGGTGCGAGGGTAACGAAAATCAGACGTGAAAATTACTCTGAACTCTCAGTGAATTCATAAAAGCTGTCGCAGCAATCGTTCAGACTTTCAGGAGGCCAGCGCTTCACGTTCACTTTCAGTTCTTCTGAACGCTAAATTCAAGACGCGTTAGAAATTTCGAATTTTCAGACGGCGTGTTACCTTCTATTTTGTTACGAGGCGACTCGAGTCGCAAAGCTTGACGTCTACACTTGCTAGAGTTGTTGTGCCAACACCGCTCGTCGCATGTCGCATGTTGCGTGTTTGCTTTCTTGAGGAGACGTTGCTGATAGCCTCTGGACGGCGTTGACCGGCGTATTCAAAATTTTTGGTCAGCTCTCGAAGTCCACAACGACTGGCGTGGACCCGGTTTGACCGCGTCACTGAAAGAGTTTGAAAGCGCTTGTCAGCGCTCGTATATTTCCAAAGAACTTTACTCTTGGCTATTCTCGTTTCCAGTGCGACGCCGCTTTCACGCAACGAAAGCCGCTATTTCCCGCTCTATATGTGAGGTTGCGTTGATCAATGCCGCTATTGCCACACGAGCCTGTAATATTGCTTATCACTCCGCGCATATGCTGTGTTGTCGTTAATTTGAGTAGCGTGATAATTGCTGACATAATGTAGATATATTCAAAGGGAAAAAGGAACGCACGGGTTAATAAGCTCCGCACAAGCCACAATGAGTAGCGAAAACGTGTCCCCAAACGTAAGCCAACAAGCCGCTCCACCAGTTCCGAGCGCTGCGCTACTCGGAGCTCTTGCGTACCTGAAGACACACTGCCCGCCACTTCCACCGCCTCCGCCACCTGATCCCAACGTGATAAGAAGAAGAGGCGGGCAAACTAAGCACGATGACCCAACGAACGCGCGTTACTCGATTGTCAGGGCCTCCCTTAAAGATAGCGACAAAGCCAGCTTCGACCTGATAAAGAAATACGGCGCAGCGCTTTTGAAAGCCACAGGAGTTTGTGATTGCAAGAAATCGCCAGGAGAGTGCCACAGCGACTCTCACGTGGTGAGATATCTTGCGGGTCATTATATTTCTGATATCGAGAAGTTTTTCAAACGTCAAACCGAAGATGCCGAGCGAATCAAGTCTTCGGAAAATGAGCTGCGCGAGCAACTTCGTTCCGAGTTCGCGAGTTCGAACAGAAACCTTGAAGTAAAAGTGCAGAGATTGACTACCAAGAATACTGAAGTTTCGAATTCTTTAGCAGAAAAAATAGCAATTATCCACGCGAAAGATGCGGAAATAGCTCAACTCAAGAAGCAACTTGAGGAATACTCCACACCAGGAGCACATCCCGCCGGGTCGATGACACTGGCGGATCGAGAGGGACTCCGGGATAAAATTCTCACTTTCCTTGGAGTCAAAGATGCCTTCCAAAACCTTCAAAAACGTGTGCATGAAAAGGAAGTCAGGTGAGAATGAATTATGTTTGATGCTGCTTTCTTGGTTTACATTTTTTATGCTCATGTCTTACAACCTGAGACTAATACTTCATCATACCCTCAGAAGATTTCATCTAAGCCTATAGTAGGTCTGGGACGGTACAGTCGGGGGTTAGCCCAAGCTGAGAGGTGAATCTCAGTCTGCCATACCAAGTTTGCTTACATCTGCTTACATCAGGTATCACAAACTGCTTATTTTTTTCAGGCCTATTGGCACCATGCGCTTAACCCAAGAGTGGTTTTGACTTGTGCAGCTTAAAGAAGGCAAGACAAGCGGATAGAGCTGCAGGTATACCTGAGCATGTACCGGCTGAGGAGGAGGAGGAGGAGGAGCATAGTACCGTTGAAAACGAGACTGTGCATACACCACCACGCCAAGAACCTCAAGCTCAATCTAACCTAAAGGTCACTCAACAGGAGATGCGGGAACTGCAACAGCGTATCGGAGCTACACTTGGTAACGTGATGCACGCCAACGAAGCTGAGGCTGCAGTCCGATTCCATGATTTGGTTTGGAAATCCATTGAACTGGGTGCGTTCCGCAAGCTAAACAGATTGCAGTCACTGAATCAGGCATGCAAGACACGTGACACGCATATGATCAGTCAGGATCAGTATAAAGCAATCTACAAAGATATGAAGGAGGTCATCACTTCCGAGTGGGGCAGGTGCGATTCGAACATGCCCAGTGCACCGAGCCCGCATCTAGCAAGTCACCTGCTTCGACGCTGTGCAAGTGCTCTAATGTTGTAAGAGTGCAGTGCTCCAATGTTGTGCGAGTCCTGCGCTGCTGTGTTGTGCGAGTGATCCCCTCCCGTGATGTACACATGCACTGCTCCAATGTTGTGTGAGTGCTGCGCTGCTCTATCTGTTGTGCGAGTGATCCCCTCGCGTGATGTGCAAGTGCAGTGCTCCAATGCGGTGCGAGTCCTGCGCTGCCGTGATGTGCGAGTGCAGTGCTCCAATGTTGTGTGAGTGCAGTGCTCCAATGCTGTGCGAGTGTACGGTGGGACGAGCTATGCGCGCTGCTACAAGCTTGCTCCGGGGTGTCGCCTGAGCGCTGCCACAAGCTTGCTCCGGGGTGTCGCC
>LGRX02000687.1:7822-25427 GCA_001247695.2 Cymbomonas tetramitiformis | reverse complement strand
AGCAGGACCAGCAGGCACCAGCAGCAAGACCAACACCAGCACCCGCACCCGCACTAGCACCAGCAGCACCCGCAGTTGCCCACCCAACACCGGATGCACAACCACAGCAGCCGCAGCAACAGCAGCTGCAGCGTGTGCGTGCCTCTATTGACAGGATAATGGCCGCATCCAACATCAGGGCCCAGGAGCGGCAGGCCCAGCAGCAGCAGCAGCAGCAGCAGCAGCAGCAGCAGCAGCAGCAGCGAGAGCGGCAGCAGCAAGACCAGCAGCAAAACCGCCAACAGAACCAGCAGGCGCCAGCTGTGAGACCACCAGCAGCAGCACCAGCAACAGCACCAGAACCCGCAGTTGCCCACCCAGCTCCTGGTCCTGCACGGGAGACACAAGCACAGCCGCCGCAGCAGCAGCCTCGGAATCGAAGCCGGCTCCACGTTGCCCATCTGCAGATGCCCGCCCAGCTGCTGCACAGTGTGGCGGCTCCTTGCTGGACGCCATGAGGGCTACTGCGGCTGCGCTGAAGAAGCGGGCAGTTTGGCTGGACAGCCATGACATTCTCCAGGTATGCCCCAATCCTGCATGCCCTAATGTGGTTTCTTTCGTCGTTTGTGCTACATATCCTATGCTGATAAGTTTGTATCTCATTGTAAACATCAGGGTCTCATCGCTGGAGCCAAACAGCCTTTGTGTGTGCTAAGGCTCCCCACTGACGAGCTCTTTGCCACCGAGGAACTGCGCTCCCATTACCGACACAAAACAACCCTCCCGTGGAAAATGTGAGCTCGCTGTACTCACTGTACGCACTGTACTCACTCGTTGTACTCACTGTATCACGTGGTGATGATCACTGTATTCCCTTATGTGCTGACTGGACATTTGCAGGTTCATAACATTATGTCATCCCGACCAGCTGCACAAGCAGGGCTACAAAGGCGTATACAGCCAGCTAGACCTTGCTCTCGCGCACGCCATGGTCACCCGCGTACAAAACAAGGTGGCAAGCGCGTCTGAAACGCCCGAACAGGCGCGTCTGAACAAGCAGGTATTTCTCTCATACTAACCTCTCTTCATGTCCACAAGCTCTGACACTAACTCATCATATAACGTGCCCACACAGCAAAAGGTGTTGGAGCAGCTGTGCGATGACTACGATGCTATTGTCGCACGAGCGGCTGAATTTGAAGCCCAGCCAACTCCACCGTATGCCCCAATGCCCCATGTTCTCATGCCCCGTGCACTGCAAGCCCCAAAATTGCCTTGTATGCCACATGCCCCATGTTGTGCATGCCCCAAGGATGCCCCTGTATGCCCCATGCCCTGGGGGATGTATGCCCCAAGGTTGCCCCGTATGCCCCATGCCCCGGGGGATGCATGCCCCAAGGATGCCCCAGATGCCCCATGCCCGGGGATGCATGCCCCAAGGATGCCCCTCATGCTCCCATGCCCCCGGGGATGGCTGCCCCAAGGATGCCCTCGTATGCCCCATGCCCCGGGGATGCATGCCCCAAGGATGCCCCCGTATGCCCCATGCCCCGGGGATGCATGCCCTATGTATGCCCCATGCCCCGGGGGATGCATGCATGCCCCATGTTTGCCCTGTATGCCATATGCCCCGGGGGATGCATGCCCCAAGGTTGCCATGTTGTATGCCTCATGCCCCTGCGGATTATTGGTCCATTCATCCGTGTGGATTCGCATATGGACAGCGTATGGGCATCGTAAGGACCCATATGGACAACCGTATGGACGGTCTGAACAGATTTCTGGCGAAACCTTGATGCATATGTAAGAACCATACGGACGACGCGTAATTGTGGTGTCCATATGAAAATGACCCAAAATGTCCCATGGACACCGTAAGGATTTCGTATGGACACCGTATGGACACCGTATGGACAGAAAACATGTCCACATGGTGTCCATACGCATGGACAGAGGCACTAGTCACCCGCACGACAACGCAGGGACACCGTATGGAAACCCGTATGGATAGCATATGGACATCGTAACCGGACGTGCGGACAGCGTATGGACGACCGTAAGGACAGCGTGTGGATAGCGTATAAAAATCACAATCGCACGTGCGGACACCGTATGCAATGCCGCAAGGACGGCATATGGACGGCGCATGGACATCGTAAGCGTGCGTGCGGACGGCATATGGACTCCCATAAGGACAACGTATGGACGTCGCATGGACATCGTAACCGGACGTGTCACGGGGAGACAGACTTTTGCCCCCCCATAAATTGGGGGTGACTGTCTCTTCCTGTGTCACCCCTCGCCCTGTGGTGTCACTTGCATCTTGCCTGTCCGTGTGTTCGTTTCGCTCTGCGATAATAAAACAACCTAAGTATTTTATTATCTCATCTTAGTTTGTTGTGACCTCCGGGACCTCCGCTGTCCAGCTTCGTTCGTTCGGGGACCGTGATATATATAAGTTACATTATCATATATATATATCTCCGTTCCCATCAGGTTATGGCCTCACCACTGTTCAGTGGTGGTTTCAGGTTTCATCTTACTTTGATCCCGCGGAACCAGCGGTTATCGTAGCGGAACAAGCTACTCACACCCGGCTGAGCGCATTGCTCACCGACGCATCTGACTCCGCGTGTCTCCAGGAGCACCGGTCGTCTCCCCGGAACGGAACCAGTTCCCGGACTTCGCGTGCGGCATCTGCACGTCCAACGACGACATCGCGACATCAGCGACGTTTTGCTTTGACGACGACCTTGAGCGCGTCGAGCCACATCTTGTTCGAGTAGAATTCACCACATGCTTGACTTCTACGGCGGGCTTTGAGCGGCATTCGCTTCTTCATTTTTTTCGACACGTGTTCAGTGTCGCGAACAACGTTTCACGTGGTCCTACTTTACACTCTGGCCAGCAGCACCTCCACTGCAGGAAAATTGGCTTACCGCACGACGTTTCTGACGCGACCGCCGTTTTCAGCGTCAAAATCTACCCCAATTTGACCTTTTAATCACCTGAAATTGTCAATTTTGCGAAAAGTTGGGGTTTCGCCTTGAAACCCTATCTTTCCCTCGCAGAATTCTGCAGCCTGCGGTCTGCACCCATGTCCACCGCACGTCAGCATGCGCGTGTGGCCGCTATGCGTTCAGTGGTGGCATATCTCCGACTACGTCGACATCATCTTACCCCTGGCTATGGTCTGGTGGTGTCTGGTGGTGCTTATGCGCCAGACACCAACATCGCGAGTCCATCGCCTTCGCCAATGACGAGAACTCTGACCACACCGAGTTGCGTCCGCAGCGGCCTCCACTCTCCCCTCCACCCTGCGTGCCCCTTGGCCACTGCCTGCGTGGTGGCGTGTGGTGGTGCTACGAAACCCATCCCACCGATTCTCCTCTCTGCTTGCGCACTCGTGTGCAGCTTAGTAGGAACGCGCCGCATTTTCCGCCTTCGCCCCCCTCTGGGTGTCCTCGTCCCCGCACTCGCTCAGGTGGTGCCATGCATCATGGCGCTGCATCGCGTGGGCATTGGTTGACGACATCCCGGCGGCGCTCGACTCCATCCATGATCGAGGATTCCGCCGCCATCCACCCTCGCGCGTTGGAGCCTAGTAGCCTTTGTAGGCCTGCGGGAGTAGACATCCCCGCAGCACGTGCATGGGCGTAAGCCCCTAGAGCATGCATCTTGAGACCAGCGATGGCCAGCCGTAGGATGTTAGGACCGCCTTGGCCACCTTGCGTCGTGGCACCTCACGCCTTCGGGGTGAGGTGGTGTCACGGGGAGACAGACTTTTGCCCCCCCATAAATTGGGGGTGACTATCTCTTCCTGTGTCACCCCTCGCCCTGTGGTGTCACTTGCATCTTGCCTGTCCGTGTGTTCGTTTCGCTCTGCGATAATAAAACAACCTAAGTATTTTATTATCTCATCTTAGTTTGTTGTGACCTCCGGGACCTCCGCTGTCCAGCTTCGTTCGTTCGGGGACCGTGATATATATAAGTTACATTATCATATATATATCTCCGTTCCCATCAACGTGCGGACAACGTATGGACCACCGTAAGGACAACGTATGGATAGAGCATGGACATCATAATCGCACGTGCGGACACCGTATGTAATCCCGTAAGGACGGCATATGGACGACGCATGGACATCGTTAACGTGCGTGCGGACGGTATATGGACTCCCATATGGACAACGTATGGACGACGCATGGACATCATAATCGCACGTACGGACACCGTATGGACCACCGTAAGGACAGCTTATGGATAGCGCATGGACATCATAATCGCACGTGCGGACACCGTATGTAAATCCGTAAGGATGGCATATGGACGACGCATGGACATCGTAAACGTGCGTGCGGACGGCATATGTACTCCCATAGGGACAACGTATGGACGACGCATGGACATCATAATCACACGTACGGACACCGTATGGACCACCGTAAGGACAGCGTATGGACATCGTAAACGTGCGTGCGGACGGCATATGGACTCCCATAAGGACGGTCAATAATAGATAGTCCACACGCATGGACATCGTTGTCCGTACGTGTGGATAGCTTGTGTTTATACATATCAATGCGTATGGACGATGCAGTCCACGCGTATGGACATCGGTGTCCGTGCGCGTGGATAGCTTGTGATAATATATATTCATGCGTATGGACGATTTAGTCCACACGTATGAACAAACCGTCCGTACGTGTGAACACCGTATGTAAGACGTAAGTATGTAAGACGTAAGAAGACGGGACAGAGCAGGGCACTGCAGGAAAGGTACACGGATACACAAAATATTTACAAAATGTTTACAAAATATTCTAGCCTAGCTTTTCGACTTCCCTCGAGAAGTCTGCCCTATATATTCTTAATTTTTTTTCAGGTCGAAATTTAAGAATATGACAAAAAAAAAGTTTGGGGCAAGTATTCTAAGCGATTTTTGAGTTTCTTCCGGGGCGAGTTTCTTATAATCGGATATTCTTATATTTGAGAGACTACTGTAACCTCATGCAAGAGGAGAGATATATAATAGGTATATATATATCACTGCAAAGACGGAAACGGGACTACGTTCGGGCTTCGGATAGAGGACTAAGATGAGATAAAACACATAAGTTTGGGTCTTAGTCTATCGCGGACTGTGGGGAAGAAATGACAAGATGACAGGTGGCACATGCACTGCACTCAGAGCAAGGTGTGAAACTAGGAGGAGCTGGACCCCCCCCCATACAGTGGGGAAAGTCAGCTTCCCCGTGAGGTAGAAGAAAGCAAGCGAGCGCAAGTCAAGGCCGAGTCCCCTTGAGCAACGATGCTCGGTGTCCATCCCGGTGTTCCGTCTCCTCCGGGCAACCCGCGACTTCCATTGGAGCCCTACTCTTGTTCCCAAAGCTTATGGACTAAAATATACTTAGGGTTTGTAACATTTCTAGGGAGCCTCTTTGATCAACTGTATCGTCGACCCTCGCGTGTCGCAGGCCGCGCAGCGGCCGCGCTCGGAGAAACTCTGGGAACAAGAGTAATTGGAACCCTATTGCCTCGTGGAATATTTTTGCCACACCTTTTCAGGTCCGCCACCTTCGGCTTGATTTCGTACCTTCTCCGGACGTCCGGAGCCGGTTAGCAAAATCGTGTCCACCCTCTGCTGGACACCATCGCATACAGTACGCATTTCAAGTTTCAAGTGACAAATGTCGAAAAAGAAATCACGCACCAAATGACAATAACAATGACAATCCGAATGACAGCTTTTGACGAAACGTATGAAACGGAGACGCAAGGAGCACTATCCGAATGTCGTTTATGCCCGCGGCGGGCGGGGGGGGGATTACTTCATCTTTTGAATTGGAGGATGCTGCACACTTTTCTCGTGGTAACGAGGCTTGGTTTAAACACGAGAAAAGAGTCGTTGAACCCTGACCAGGAGCTGAAACGCCATTTCATCTGCCCAGGGCAACCCTCGGGGACACGCGCTGCAGGTGCGCTCACTTAGCCCATTCCTCCATCCCGAGGCCCACTAAGTTCCACGCTTTGATATCACGCAGGAGAAAGGACAAAGGTGCGACCCGGACCAGCTGCGAATATCGAAGTGGTCCTCGCGCTTCGGCAGAAGCCGCGCACTCTGTTGGTGTAAGATTGAGGGCGTTCTCTGCGCCCCGGCACTGTGAGACCGCCTTGCGAGCACAGACAGGAACAAAGCACTCCAGCACGCTTAAGACTTGGGGAGTGCCCGATCTACCCCAAGTAAACCTCAACTCTATCAAATCATGTACCCGACTCGGGGTGGCTCACTTTGAGACACACTTCGGCGTAGGTCGTCAAGTGGGAGGAGCTGGTTCATCTCAAGTTGATGACGTGGCACATGAAGACTGCCCTCCCTCGAGGACGCCCCCTAGAGGTGCGCTTCACTCAGCTCGATCCGTCACGCTGGAGAAAGGCCGGGGGCATAACACTACCACCCGTAGTGTCCAGTACCCTGGTAGAACGAGCAGAGGGCATCCAAAGTCCCTTTGCGAAATTCGAGGTGCACGCTCCACTTGTTCTGAAACCGTGACGCATACAGTCACACTCGGAAGCTCGAGCTGAATCTAGCGAGTCCGATGAATGTAGTAAGGCACCTTTGTTACTGGGGAAACACATGTGGAATTCTCGGGGACGCACTCGGGCGCAGGACCTGAAGCAACGCAAGAAGCCGGTTCATCTCAAGAAGCTGGCGCAGCACGTGAAGATGGCGGTCCCTCGGGGACGCCCTCAGGAGGTGTGCTTCGCTCTGCTTGTTCCCAAGTCCCCGTGCAAACGAACTCCCAAAAGCCACACGTGTATTATACAAATGTACAATGCCAATTGTGGTGGGTGTGGCACCGACACTGGGCTGCACTCGAGTCCATGCAGAGAGCAACGGCAGCACTCCACGGCGCACGGCCAGCACGACTAGCACCGCCCGCACGGGTATCGCTCCATGACGATGGGCGCAACCTGTGCTTACAGCCCATAGAGGAGAGTGTCAGGCTGTGTGCCCCCTCCTCGATGGCCAGCCCATGAGCATCGGGGTCACTGCACGGCGCACGTTCAGCCCATGAGTATCAAGGTCACTGCACGGCGCACGGCCAGCCCATGAGCATCGGGGTCACTCCGCGGCGCACGGCCAGCCCATCAGCATCGGGGTCACTGCGCGGCGCACGGCCAGCCCATGAGCATCGGGGTCACTGCGCGGCGCACGGCCAGCCCATGATCATCGGGGCCACTGCACGGCGCACGGCCAGCCCATCAGCATCGGGGTCACTGCGCGGCGCACGGCCAGCCCATGAGCATCGGGGTCACTGCACGGCGCACGGCCAGCCCATGAGCATCAAGGTCACTCCGCGGCGCACGGCCAGCCCATGAGCATCGGGGTCACTGCACGGCAGCGAGCATCAGATGATGACCGATGTATTCGTTGTTGTTGGGGAGGGGAGTTGAAGCGGCAGGCACCACTGTTTCAGCGCTTACCAGGAGGCACGCGGCAGAGGACTCATTTCCTAAACCTGGAGACTTTCAAGCGATCGCAAAAGTCGGTGTTCCTGATCTAGATTCAATGGCGCAGGCTTTGGGATTGCCGACCTCATCATCCAAAGCTTCCCATCCAATGATTGATTTGCTAAACCTGCTCGTGCAAAATGGATATTCAGAGGTCGATGCATTTGCAGCTGCTGGGTTTAGTGTCCCACCTTCGACTCACACTCGCAAGTGTGATCTTGAGCCCCCTCAGGCCTATGGCCGTTGCCAAGTGCCTGGGAGCGATTTCGGCAGTGCAGCAGCACCAATCCCGGTAGGAGTCCCAATAGGAGCACCGATGCCTGCAACAGCACCGATGCTTGCAACAGCACCGATGCCTGCAACAGCACCGATCCCGACGACCACTGGTGGGCTGAGAAAAAAAAGAGGTCCGTACACCGGCAACAGTGCCAGAACACAACGCAGAAGAGGAGCACTTGCAAGAGCTAATGACGCAAAAAAAACCCCTAACTTTTACAAAGAAACTGTGACATCGAGACAGGCTTTGAGATACCGAGAAAACAAAATAAGGGAGTTTGAAAACGCACCGGCATCAGCAATAGCCTCACATTCATCTCAGAGTACAACTATTCCAACTCTACAGTCCACCTCGCTAACACTCAATGCTCCTGGAGCCCCCCATGCACCTGCAGAGGTTGATCCACCATTGGGGCTTGTTTGAATAACTCCTGAAATTACAGCCACCCACTGTGGCTGTTAGTATCGAAGTAAATGTCGAGCATTTAATATATTTGTCCGACTTCTCAATTTGTTTCGTTATCTACATCGGGAATATCACCCCGAAACAGTTCACACCAACCTGAAGAAGTAATGACTCTGGCCGTCCCCAGAGTTTGCTGAAATAGAGGTATACAGTTATATACTGTGACACAGTGGGAACTCCAACGGAGGCGAGAGGCCGAAGCACGGAACTATGGAGAGAACCGTCCCTGACTATGTAGCCAAGATATTCATTATAATGCACACTGATATAATACAACTTTTTAAACTTTGCAACTTTGTATTTAATACAACCGCTGTATATCATTAGTCTCGCTATGTCATTCTATCTTTTTATAGATATTTCCAGAGTAGCCATTCGAACAGCGTGGCGGATGAAATAATCATATAAAATTTCGTACTCCGTGAAGCATGAGTGCGCTCGCACTAAAGGTTTCAGCAGCACAGGCACGCTCGTGCTAACGAGTTCAGCACAGGTGGGCTCATGCTGAAATGAGCTGGCATATGCCGGGACAGTTTTAGGCACAGTGGCGGCACTTTTAGGGACACTTTGTCACTTTTAAGGACAGTGGGGACACGTTTAAGGACATGTCCCTAAAAGTGTCAAAGTGTCCTTTAAAGTCACAAAATGTCCTTAACTGCACCGCCCGACTCCGTTAAGGACATGTCCCTATATGGGCCCTTTTGCTATACCTGGCGTTAATACGGTAGCCGTTGTCTATCTTTCGTTTCTTTCTTTCGCAGTTCAAGTCATCACCTACTTATCTGTAATGCACACTTTTAAACTCGGATAGCGTTTCCATCACGGCAATAATGCATCACGCTTTAGTACCTTCTCTGACACAAGAAAATCGGGCTGTCTAACTAGATCTTGACGGGTAAACATGCCATCTTTGCCGCCTAATTTGGAGCGCATCACTCAAATCTCCGTATTGTTTTGCAATAGTGTACCAGTCACGTTTCTACCTGCTAAGTGTCACGTACTAGATAAATGTCCTCACTATTCGGGAAGAAGGTGAAGTGGTAGTGCCGGGCCGAGCATCGAGAAGCAATGTGCACTCACCTCACAAACATCAGAAGAAATCCCTGAAGCTAACGGGCTCTATCTCATCAACTTGTTCTGGAATTTATCTGAGCGCCCCACCTTGTTGGATCGGCTTACACTGACTGGTAGCTGTCGTCCCAACATAATGTATAACGATTAATTTTACATATCATCGCCGAATCTGACTTCCTTTACAAATCCAGGGGCAGCTTGCAGCACCTCATGCTTTACAATTCGCAGTTAGCATATGAGAATTCGGCTGACTTATCGTAGCACTGAAAAAGAAGCTACGCGCATCAGGCAAAATGCCAGAAACTTTCACATTAAAAATATAGTTCGTGCAGAGCATACATTCCAACCCCACAGAATGTCATAATGGACCTGATCGCTGAGTTTATGACGTCAAAGCACTCAAGCCTGTCTAAAGAGCTTTCCATAAATGCACCATCCCCCAAGAGTTCAATTGATGCTCGAGAGGTAACGACTGCATCAATGTGGAACTGACTTCCCATTTCAAGAACAAGTTTGCAAGCTCTTAGTATAGTCCCCTTTCAGCTTTGCTTCCATCTTATGGTTCAAGTGATCAGCTTCAGATTCCGAAAAGGCTGGTTCGAGTTCTCACAGGAACAAGATTCAACTTCCAGTCCGTCTCAAGATCAACACCCTGCCCATCACAAGATCAAAATGCCATCCACCACCAGGTAATCTTCCTGTCGGTGAGAAAGTCAATTTGGCATCTGTACAACATCGGTGTGTACTCCGTCGCAGCTTTAACGATGTATGCTGCCAACACTGCTAACATATTCAGCAAGGCTAACGAATTCAGACATCGCAGAGAGAAATTTAACTAACAGGTCGCGATTTGCGTTTTGAGTCGAAGGTGAAGTTCATGGAGCTGCGCCTGAAGAGAGGAGTAGATTCGTGACCAGGCATCTGAATGCCGGACACCTGTCAGCATGCAGCTGGCACTTAGTTTACTGTGACAACGGCTTCACTGGAAAACGTCAGGAATTGAACTTCAACACCGAGGTATCTCCATCTCCGCCTGAGACTCTTTTATCACCCTACCGGTGAATACTTTTCACTGGGGAGACAGAAGATTTTGAAACCTGTGAACAGGCTTTACTGCATCTACAAAAATACATCAAGAGGAAGAGAGGTTCCTCGAGGGCCAAGGTTAAAAGCATACCTGTGGTGAAGTGCTGAAACAGCGGACGGCTGAAGGTCATTCGCAGAAATGCAGGCCAAAGTGCACTATCCACAAATACTACCGCCGAGGCGGGCAGTGCCTGGATAAAGCCGCAGCCACCCTGCGAAAGCACTGCATCCAAAGCATCCTGTACACACAGACCCACAAAACTGGAGGATTTTAATGTATCGGTGAAATAAGGTGAAGAGACGGAATTTCGTTTTAGGACGTTTAGTCTTAGAACTTCACATGGCATATTGAAATTAGTTACAAGTGTACTTTAAGGATCCCGTCAACTGCTACAAGGGGGGAAAACCAAGACACAAGTTATGTGTCGACATTTGAGAGGTGGTCTCCGAAGTAGACACCAGCTTGACATCGCAATTGCACTCCCTCCTCCACTGGATGGATCAGGTCGACACGCTGCAACACGATTCTGAGTCTTTCACAAGAACCTCATATACACCTCGAAGCTGTAGGAGGTCACAGCTCCACCACACCTGGCATGCACCGACGTGCACTGATACTTGGCAACTGGTTGCGGATGAAAGGCCTATACGTATTGACATCTATAGCTGAGATGGCACACAGTGTTCCGAAGGCTCATCGGATAAAAGGATACCGCCGCGCTACATCGCCAGAGGAAGCGTGGAAAGAGTGACAAAAAGAGAGGCACACATTCCGAGGAAACGCGAAGGGACACCCTGGAGCTGGCAGACGAATGTGATCTCAGTAAGAGCTGCAGGTCTGATTATCAGCTACAAATATGGGTAAGAAGCTCGAGAAAGTGGACTTTCTTCTCCAAGGGGCGAGCACCAAGACCTTCGCCGACGGTCATGCGATGAAAAAGGGCATATGCTGTGAATAGAAGTCGGCCCAAGTGTTCAAGGAATCCGACTGGCTGAATGAGGCAGGCAGGAGCGCAGGGAGTTACTGTTTGTAACGAGCCGAAAGTGCCGAAGCTACAAGACGGAGACGGGCGCACCTGGTCCTTCACGTATCTGGTGAAGTTGGCTGACGAGGATTCCGCCGTCCAGGCCTCTAGACACTTCCGAGTTGCTGGGGTGTCACGCTGATACACGAAGCCCCCGTTGAAGGTATTGCATCCGAGACACACGTTATCGTGGAAAAAGGCCAGTTCCGGTATGCCTGCTAACACCCGAGACACACGTCATTGTGGAAAACGAGTAGAGAGGGTATGGCTGTTACCACCCCCCAACATCTTCTCAAACTTGTGGTAGTCAACGGATTACCCTTCACCCTTGAGGTGCTAGTATAAGTACACTCGCGCTCTGGAACAGCACTCTGCAGTGGCCGTCCGGCTTCGGCTCGGCAGCCATCTGCAGTCCAGGTTTTGCCCCACGGCAATGCGCAATATCGCGCACAAAACCTTTAATCGTCAAAAGGCGATCCGTGGACGGTACGCTATGAGGAGCTCCGACTATTCAAGCAGAAGAAAGACTTTACTGAAACACCTGACGCCTTAACCAGTTGGATTTTGCTGCGTCAACTGAGACACCTAAAGCAGCAAAATCCAACTGGGCGATAGCAAAGTCACAAGTGCACGAAGCAATCCAGCGAAACGGAAAGAAACCGAAGGGACTGGTGAAGACACAAGCACGGAGAACGGAGCAGCTGGCCGACCTTGCGTCGCGATATTCCGCAGGAAGCGCTGTAAGCAGCCCACAGGAACAATGTCCGCGTCCACATATAGCACCGAGGAAGGACGCCCCGGTAAGATGTCGAACATTTGGCGCTTCATATTCTTCATCTGCATTTGGTACTCGACTGGTGGTACAGGAACCGTGTCAAGTTCCACAGCGCATAGGCCAGTCACGTCTGCACTCCGATCCGTGATGACATAAACTTTGCCGCTCCAGCCCGCTGCCACCCTGTTCCAGCATACAAATCACAAGGTCGCTTGAATTTAATTCTAGTTCGAGTATTCCGCACATCTCGCGTGATCCTTATCAGCCTTAGAGAAAATGAAGCCAAGCTGCAAGACCCGTTGCGAGTTGCAACTGCATAGATAAATGTGTGTGTGTGTGTGTGTGTACCCTGATATGTGCACCTCGCGTGCAAGGCAGATCTGAGATAATTTAAGCCCTTTCGAAGTGCTGCATGCAATATTTTTTTTGGATTCGCTCAAACACGTCGAAGTGCCTTTGAACGAGAAGGAACGGCAAACTTTATCAAATGTACACACAGGGGAAATAGCGTGGGCACCCGTGGAGGTGGAAACATATTCTTAACATGCATAATCCAGACACGTCTTGCAGAAAGTTTGACAAGTCTCAGAGAAGGCTACTGTAAAACCTGAGAGCAAGCACAGATGTGCACAGTAATTCCAGGTTGCAGCCACTTCCAGTGCAAATATATGCCACAGCCTCCAGCGGAGCCTCGTCTTTCGTATCAAATGAGCAGTTGGATCCAGGTGTATTCTCGCCACGGTGATGGTCACAGTGTCTGAAGGTGAGAGGTCGGTTTATCATCAGAGTGTAGACGGAAGTTACAAACAAACCGGCAAGGATTGCGAGACCGATAAACCCTAATATCGCTATCTTCAACCATCGCGTTTGCCGCTTTAGGCGAGGAATCCGCCCACGATTCTGCTTCATCATTCTGCCTAGGATTAAACGATTGCGGGCATAGCTTGAGCGTCGACGCGCTTAATTTTTTTGAACGAGAAATAGGAACGTGATGGCTACATCAATCGTAGCACATTTCTCTGGGCACTTCTTCAATTTGGGGCCCCAGGTCTAGATGAGCCAGTCAGATCTAGAAATACCAGTGTCCCTGAAGATACTGCTCTCGGATATAAAAATGCCAAAAGTTCAATAGTATTGCAGGGCAACTGCGCATGTGAGAGCAGACGACAGGTCCCAAACTGGCTCTGGCGCTGGCGTGAGCTGCAGTTTGAACTGAAACTTGAAGTTCATGTATAAATCGTATGCAGCTCTCAATTCTGAATTCAGCAGTGACTACAGTACAGTAATATTTTTATTCCAAGTAAATTAATCCAAGTCAAAATACCTTCGTCGCTCCCAAGGAATCTGTTCGGACCTTCCGATGTAAAACATCGGACGGTTTATCCTAATGGGTCCGGTCTAGAGATCGAGGTAGGTTGCGTGGTTGAGGTGACCGAGTGACGTGCATGGGAATAACGACGTGGCGGTGTGCTGTCGGCTATTCGGTCAGTGAAGACTGTTAGATTGAATTTGAAAATGATCGGACGAAAATGTTTGAAGCACGAAACATTTTTTTCTTTTGTCTCAGGGGAAGAATATGCACCTTCGGTGCGACAATAGTACTTCCAAGATTCAGGTCTTATCATAATCGACAATCTTAATAGAGTCTTTCATATTCAGCAAATAAGGTTTTTCATATTCAAGTCACATGACATGACATGACACGGTAGCGGTATCTCGAATAATCTCGAATAAGGTAAGATCCAACATCGATTATCTTATGTTGTTCTTTTTTAGTCCTCCTCTGTGTGTCGCTCGTGTGTTGCTTGTCCGAAAAGAGTGCCACGTGCTACGCCCCTACTCACGTGGACACAAAGCGTGAGGTGGAGCGCGCTGTGCCTGCCGAATGACCTCGAGGCTTGATGCTTCATGGGAAAATTCGATAAGGATGCGCTATGCGTATGCCTAACGAGTCGACAGGTTCGAGCTCAACATCAAGGCGTGGTTTTACCTCAACCGGTTCAGCGATTCCGGTTCAGCGCAAACGAAGGCCAGAGACTCGGAAATCCCAAGTAACCGGCTGACGCATTTCTCGAAGAAGCATTCAGCTTTGCACACACACGCAACCCCGGCACGTACCAAAAGGCCAATCGAAAAACGTGAATAAACACAGCATGCATTCAAGCGCATCGACCTTCTCAGGGTATGTGCTGAGTCGTTTCTAACGAGTATGGTCAGAGCGCTCGCACAGGGCTCGAGTGATAGGTTGGCTTTCGTCATAATGTGGAGCAACTGATACTTCTAACTACTCGTGTACGGCGCTACTGCAGGAAGGCTCTGTTGGTGCATCATGCCCTGAACAAGCGAGAGAACGCGACCTCCCGGTCTCGGGCTGTTCGCATCAGCGCTGAGAAAAAGGAGGAGGTTAAAGAGGTTGTCAACAGCCGCAGGTGAAGGATCCATTTCTCTCCAGTTCTATTTCTTGCCCGCTTGCGTATGTATACTTTCTTGCTTACTCCGCATCCCCGCATAGACGCGCTCTGAGGTTCAGATCTCGCGCGGCAATATTGCAGGGAGTTCGCGCTGAACAGCGTATCCGGTATCTTCCTGGCCTCGATGTTTAGCTTCAGGTATTTACACATCTTTTTCGCTACCTGAAGAAGCAGTTCTTGCAAGCGCACGCGCCTTTGCCACGCAAGATAGAAACCCTGCTCCCTCTTCCGTGGATGTAAGAAACGATGGAGCGTAAGCCAACAGTCTGTTTCCTGCTTTGGATGGAGCCCTCATCCCAGCAAGAACCTTGCACATACGAAGACGAGCCTTCCACGATTGCATCGCCCGCTTTCTACTTTCAAAGTGAACGCAACACGGAGGAGAGAAAGTTTTTTTGGGTTGTTGCAGTCGAGAACTTTTTCAAAGGGTAACTGACAGCCGCATGTCGATGCTGAGTCACAAGTTGTTGCGCTGGTTACTCTCTGAGCTTCACCTTGTGTTGGCAACACTCTTGCATTTGTGGACACAGCCTGGCGAAACGCGAGTGCGCGTTTTTGGAAGGGCACGCTACTTTGTAACTACGTACGAGCGCCCTCACGTGTCGTGCTAAAGATAGTTCAACCAAGGTCAGGTGATAGTTGAGCACAATTCCGCGCACAAGATCACGAGGAGCCTTGTGGAGAGGGCTCCAGCGCGAGTCCTCTCAGGGAATTCCGACTCGCGTGTCCTGTTCCTTGGTGTAAATCCTGCTACCAGAGAGCTCTGTGCGGTAGACAGACCGCAAGATGGTGAGAATCTTTGTTTTACAACCACTCACTAAGACAAAGCCCCTCGCTAACGGCGCCAAGTCTGCCCCTTTGCAGCGGCACACGGCCCTCGAATCTGGGCCCGAAGAACTACGGCAACTTCAAACAGCTTGGGCTGTGCCCCCCGACCCCCAACTGTATATCCACAGCAGAGGAGGCAAACGACCTGAGCCACTATGTGCCGCAGTGGTGGGTCCCCTGCTCGAACCACTCGGTTGGATAAAAAGCTTTGGGGGGATATGTGCGTACAACCAGCAAGTTCCATGTCCTTTCATTGAGTTGGGAATCTAAGCCTCCGTCTGAAGCCCCGCTGACTGTATCCATCGCCTGCGGCGAAACCGGAGAGCCTTGCGCGTGTTTCCACGTGTCTACTTAATACAAAGTGCCTCACCTCTCCGTGAAGTTGCAACTCTTGAAACGCATCTTTCCTGGGCAAGAGGCGAATGCTTCAGAGTCCTGGAGGGCGTCTGCGATTGCGAGGCGAAGCTCAGTGCCGTTGCGCGTTGTTTTCTGCTTGCAGGACCTACAATCCCCCCGAGGGCCGGGGCAGCAAGAACAAGGCGACACGCGCTCAGGCCATGGCAGAGCTTCAGGCTGCGGTAAATATTTTTTTGTCGGCTGCTTGACCCTCGGCCGCCCCCGTGACGCAAACTAGTGCGGTGTCGTGCTCCTAGAGCTCATTGTCCCTAGCCTGCATAGCACCTGCTTTGGCGTGCGGTGTTTCGAACACGGGATAAGTGAGTGTGGCTCTGTGTTTGACGTGCCTCGCAACAGATCGAGAATACGGAGCCAGATAAATTTACTCACGAAATCATTAAGGTCACTGACGACTACCTCTACGCCGAGTACACCAGCCCCATCTTTGGGGTACTTTCTTTCCCCTCGCCTCTGCGCCTGCAAATGCATCTCGTGGCTCACGATCAACAACGGTAAGAGGCATCCTTGGAAAT
Source organism: Cymbomonas tetramitiformis (assembly GCA_001247695.2). Taxonomy (NCBI): domain Eukaryota; kingdom Viridiplantae; phylum Chlorophyta; class Pyramimonadophyceae; order Pyramimonadales; family Pyramimonadaceae; genus Cymbomonas; species Cymbomonas tetramitiformis. The sequence goes on along the minus strand of LGRX02000687.1, from coordinate 9,000 downwards.
TCAACCAACTGGCGTCCCCCAAGACTTTGCACTTGTTGTGGAATTAGCGAGCGAGCAAGACGGGCCTAGTGTCTCACCCTACACGTGAAACAAGCAGTTTTTTGGTTATCCGAGCCATCTCGCCAACGGACACACGCTTTTTTCTTGGGGGGGGGAATACCAGCAGCAAGCCACTCCTGCTGTTGAAAGTCGGGGGGGGAAGCAGCAAGTCTCTCCTGCACTTACCTTCAGCTTTGGGCCTTCAAACAGCGCTCCCAGCAGCCGTCCCCCCGCCGAGTCGCATTAGTACCTGCGCCCACGCGTGGTCTCGTTCTTTATCCCAGCAAGCGCATCAGCACCACAACCCCTGCCTCTTGGAACGTGAGTCACCGCCTGGACAGTTGGTGTCCGTCTCTTTCTCCTTCCAGAGGCACCCAGGTGGCCCAATGAGGCTTAGCGGTCCAGTTCTCCACTAGTAAGCTCCGGAAATTCCGGATAAGTGTCTCGAAGTGTGTGCTGAATTCTTTGATCCCGAGTTGGTGCAGCCAACATTCTGTGGCGTATAGTGCCGAAGAAATCAGTCCAAGGGTCAGCTCTCTCTCACACACACAGATCCTTTGATCCCCGGCGTGGGTACATAGTTACACAGTGCAGCCGGTCTTCTGCGGCTACGGTGTGCCAAAGAAGTCCGTCCAAGGATAAGCGCACACACACACACACACAATGTGGGAGAGGAAAAGGGGGCGAGGACGAGGACAAAGAGGCGGCACTTGGCAACTCGATGAAATGGAAGGAGAAGTGGATCCGGCTACTTTCGTTGGCGCTTGCGTGAGGGGTCGCAGGTCTGATTATTCAACGGCCCAAGGGCGATGCCCAGCCAGAGGCGGTTGGCGCTGGGCTGGTGGAGGGGGTGTGAGGGGAGGCATGGGCACCTGGAACTTAGGAGGACGCTGTCGAGGAGACGGACTATGCTTTACAGAATGCGCACGGTGGAGGGGTGTAAGGGCGCGACATGGAGCAAGCGAGGCAGGAAGGATGGCAGCACGGCTCTTGGAGAGTATGGAGGCGCAATCTCGTATCAAAGAGAGGCCAAACACACCGGCCAATCATTCCAAGGAGAGGCCAGACACGCAGGCCAATCGGTCAAAGGAGAGACCAGACACACAGGCCAATCGGTCCAAGGAGAGGCCATACACACA
>LGRX02000685.1:0-30316 GCA_001247695.2 Cymbomonas tetramitiformis | reverse complement strand
CTCACCAAGGCGCCTCACCTTGCGCACCACACCCCTCACCAAGGCGCCTCACCTTGCGCACCACACCCCTCACCAATGCGCCTCACCCGGTCACCGGTCCCATGGTGTGAACCTTTTCAACATATATCGGGACATCTGTCTGAGGTTTTTTGCCGAAGGATCACCGGAGAATGATAGCATAGACGAAGAGGAAAGGAGGTGAACATGGGCTTTGGGTTTGGGTTTGATGCGCAAACTCACACAGCAAACGCAATTGTTGGCATCCCGCGCGGTCCCATGGTGTGAACCTTTTCAGCATTTATCGGAACATCTGTCCGAGGTTTTTTGCCGAAGGATCACCGGAGAATGATACCATAGACGAAGAGCTTTGGAGGTGAACATGGGCTTTGGGTTTGGGTTTGATGCGCAAACTCACACAAGAAACGCAATTGTTGGCATCCCGCGCGGTCCCATGGTGTGAACCTTTTCAGCATTTATCGGAACATCTGTCCGAGGTTTTTTGCCGAAGGATCACCGGAGAATGATAGCATAGACGAAGAGCAAAGGAGGTGAACATGGGCTTTGGGTTTGGGTTTGATGCGCAAACTCACACAACAAACGCAATTGTTGGCATCCCGCGCGGTCCCATGGTGTGAACCTTTTCAGCATTTATCGGAACATCTGTCCGAGGTTTTTTGCCGAAGGATCACCGGAGAATGATAGCATAGACGAAGAGCAAAGGAGGTGAACATGGGCTTTGGGTTTGGGTTTGATGCGCAAACTCACACAACAAACGCAATTGTTGGCATCCCGCGCGGTCCCATGGTGTGAACCTTTTCAGCATTTATCGGAACATCTGTCTGAGGTTTTTTGCCGAAGGATCACCGGAGAATGATAGCATAGACGAAGAGCAAAGGAGGTGAACATGGGCTTTGGGTTTGGGTTTGATGCGCAAACTCACACAACAAACGCAATTGTTGGCATCCCGCGCGGTCCCATGGTGTGAACCTTTTCAGCATTTATCGGAACATTTTTCTCGAGGTTTTTTGCCGAAGGATCACCGGAGAATGATAGCATAGACGAAGAGCAAAGGAGGTGAACATGGGCTTTGGGTTTGGGTTTGATGCGCAAACTCACACAACAAACGCAATTGTTGGCATCCCGCGCGGTCCCATGGTGTGAACCTTTTCAGCATTTATCGAAACATCTGTCGGAGGTTTACAAGATAGTCGTGAAAAGGTGCGCACCTCGGTGTTGGCGGCCATGTCGCTTGCTCTCCTTTCTTGAAACTTGGTGAGCACCTATACACCCACGCGATATTCGAAGTCAAGGCACGAACAATGTTGAAACATGCTGAAATGAATTTTACCTTTTAAAGCGCGAACGCAAAGGAGCTCCTTGTATGCCTGCGAGGAGATTCCGTGGGGGGGAAACGAGGGTTAAAAACGGCGCAAACGTGAAGAAGACATGGGAATTTGAGATGAACGTGAAAGAAGGAAACCGCAACGTAGTGTTGAAGTAGTATAGTCAATCGTAGTGTTGAAGACGTAGTGTTGAAGACGAGGGAAGAGGGATTACTGAATGGAATGAAGTCGAACAAAGAAGGCAAAGGCGTTAAGGGAGCTTAAGGTCTAGCCAAAGATGCCGACGAGGGCGAAGGTCGAAGAAAACTATAGTAGTAAACAATCAATAATATCAAAATAACTTCAAAAGAATACCGTGCAGCACGAAGCAAAAGGTATTCAACGGAGGTTAAGGGGCTCTTGAAGTGTAGTCGCAAGGCGCAATTTTCAGGGGGCGCTCCACTATAAAGTTAATTTATATATTTTTAAGAGAAAATCGTGTGATGGTTGTATAATTTCATGACACTGCCTCTGCCCCCTGAATTTTGCATCGTAAGTAGCCCACCAACTGCCGGAACTACTGCGCTCCACGGGTTGGTGGTGTACGGGCACCTTCAATCGGCACATTCCTCACGGCAGCAACACTTCCTGCTCTGTTTCTGTGCGTGAGCATCGCCTTGATCGACACCGTCACCGCCACTGCACTTTGTGATGTGGAGATTGCTCCACGGTCGGCGGTGTACGGTGCCTGCTCTGGTGATCAGAATGGCACAGTAGACTACTTTACTGGCCCCGACCTTCGGGACACTGGACCGGCTGACTCCTACAACATCTTCAATCTGGACTCTGACTGTTTCGGCAACTACAATCTGGACTTCCAATTTGAGAACTACAACAACTACAATCTTTGTGAACTCTGCTCTGTGGACCACTTTCAAGGTGGCTAGAGTTACTGTCAGAAGCCTAGTAGCACCACTAGATCTGTATCACGGGCACAGCAGCCTTCAGTGTCGTAGTGCTAGCTAGTATTGGGACCGCCCTGGCCAAGAGCACAGGCCCCCACTAGAGATTTGTTTCCACCGCTTGAGATGGTGTGTTTTGTTTCACCTAACAATCTGCTTGTTCCACCCTAACTCTTCCTCCGTAATAGTACAGGGTGGTGTGCTGGATGTGATGCTGGAATTGACACTACGACTAGTTCGTACAGTCTAGTGTCATTCCTGTATGTCATCTTCGGTGGTCAGCCTGTGTCACTCATCTCGGGTATATATCGTTTGTATATCCGAGTTTAGTGATCCGTTATTTCACCGTCGGCAGCGGGTCCCCACTGCCTGAGCTGCTGTTTCCAGCAGGTTATGGTCCCTCTCACGTTCGCGTGAACTGAATTTTAGCGTAGAATTTTATATTATTTCCGCCCTATCTTTCGGTTAAGCGTCTCCACGCCTTGTGGGACGCTTTGGAGCAGATTCTACGTATTTTCTGGAGGCGGCTGCTTACGGCTTTGGGTGATTTCGACGGGGTGGTACTCTTCGGCTATTTTCATTTGCGATCTCTATTTGGATTTGTATTCGTTTCTTTATTCGATTATGACTTCATCGCAGATTTTGGAGAGTGAAGAGCTCCTAGCTCTTTTGGAATCTATCGACACTGGTTTTGCGAGAGTCTCGACTCTCAAAAGATCTCAGCTCATTTCCTTGTGCACTTCCATGCATGCGGCTATTTCGCATTTCCGTGGAGCGGCTCAGATTTCGGCAGTATCGACCGAGAATTTTCCGGTAGTATTGAACATCTTGGTGGCTGATGAGCCACAAGTTTGTGGTGTCTCGGCCGAGACCGCTGTTTCTGGAATTTCGAGCGGAAGATTTTGCGAAGTAGGAGTGGGCGATGCGCCGGCGATTTTGGCGTCCCAATCAGTTTCAACTCAGATTTCCACCACTAGACCCTTGCCTAGTGCCACTAGGGCAAGCGAGATGGTGCCACAGGCCCCTCCTGTGGTAACCGAAGTTCATTACGTTCATGCGCCTCCAGTTGTGCCTGCCTATATGGGCTCTGGGCCGGATCGCAGTTATGAGGAGTATTTACTTAGTGAGGATGAGGATGAATCGGAGTACCCACTTGGGTATTTCGATGATTCCAGCGGCAGTTGTGAGGAGGAAGAGGAGCAAGATGGCCACTTGGCCGCTCCGCAATTTTCGTCCGATCGATTGGAACAGGAATTCGTATTGGGCACAGGTTCCCAACCGGATTCTTATGGCGGAGTTTTGGAGCCCCCACTTGGGGAGGAATTTTTACCGCAGAGCGAGTTTGATGTTAGCACAGTTTCTTTTAAGGATGAGCTTGCGTTGAGTGACGATGAGATCGAGTACACCGCAGAGGAGTGGGCTGCCTGGGAGGCAGGAGCCCACGATTCCGACGAAACTGGTGGTGCTGGTTTTTATGATGAAGAATCTTACTATGGGGAAGATGCTGGGTACGACTCGGGTGATGGCTACTACTGATTCTTTCAACAGACAGGCGGTGTTCGCGTTATCATTCTCCACCACTTGCTGTAGTTTTGGGCGGAAGAATGTTGCTGAAATTCTCACCACTAGCGGGCAGATTTATCAATTGAGACGAACATTTTTTATGGCAAGAGACCTTTACAGTTCGCAGTGTAGACTGCTAAACCGACAGGCAGGATTTCTTTTGGCATTCTCCATCACATGCAGACAGGCGAGATTTACCAGAGCACCCACCACTAGCTGGCAGAGCATTAATTTTAGCAGACCGGAATTGGCCCTAGCAATTTCCTAGGCTTAGCAATATTTGTTATGCTAGCCTGACTTTCATCATGCCACCTGTGACTTTACTAGCTGACTAGAGTTGACTTATCTTTACATTCTCTGTAAACTCTAGTAGCTAGCAAGGGTGGTGAGTGTCACTAGCTGGTCCACCTCAGATGAGGTGGTGTGCTGGAATTGACACTACGACTAGTTCGTACAGTCTAGTGTCATTCCTGTATGTCATCTTCGGTGGTCAGCCTGTGTCACTCATCTCGGGTATATATCGTTTGTATATCCGAGTTTAGTGATCCGTTGTTTCACCGTCGGCAGCGGGTCCCCACTGCCTGAGCTGCTGTTTCCAGCATGTGACACCCCGTGTGTGTCACAGTCCTCTGTCTGTACTAGTACTCCGTACAGTACGGCTGTCACAGGTTTATTAGGGTTTCCGGCTTAAGCCGAGCGACACTCAATCTAACGGCACTTCTTATGTTATCTTAAGTGTAAGCATTCTGTGTTTCACCACCTTAATATATAGTCAGCACTATATATCTCACAAAAGCCTCGTGTATCGTTGAGGAGGTGGCTTGATTTGGCTGAGGAAGGATTAAGAATTCGGTTAGCCCAACTGACTCAATGAGCGCAACAACCACCTCCACTACTCCAATATGAAGCTCATCATACGAGTGGGAGAAAGCTTGGTGGAATCGTGGGGGCGAGATGGTGGGGTCTGCTGCAAGGTTGGGAGGCAGAGTGAGGAATCGGGGGTGTAATGTGACCACTGCATTCTGAAATAGGCGTTGAACATCAGCCACAGACCAAGAGGTTAATTTCAGGCGAGGTTGAGCGCTCAAATCTGGAAGACCTCGCTGAATAGCTGTTGTGTATCGCGTAGATAGGAAAGTGTCTAATTCAGAGCGAGTCGGCTGTTTCCATTTGCCGGCATCTGGGGGAAGAAGAACAAGAGGAGTGGTGGAAGGAGGGTTGCCATTGCTCCCACTCTCTTTGGAGGTTGCTAGCGCTTCTGAATTGATAGCGGAGAGCCATGCTTGCGAACCATGGCGCTTGCAATGAACCCAAGATCTGTTGTGGGCTTTGTTACAGTGGCGACCTTCTCTATCCGCCTTGCATTTCACACAACCTAGCAAACCTCGAGATGTTGCTTTGATAGTAGCTGTTCTGACTGATTTCTTGTAAGCCTCATCGATCTTGAAGCGCCTATCGCGCACGAGGATGCGACTCCCATGACTAATAGAACAATGCCGGAGTTTCACATGACCGCACGGAGCGGAGCGTTTACACGAATACACCCTACGCAAACACAAGAAGGCACACTCAAACAAAAAGCGAACCTGGGTATCAAAAACGAGGTTAATGTTCGAAAATTAAAAAAAAACATATGGTCCAGGCTCACCGTGAAGACCTATTGTGGCTCGCGGGCTCGGAAGAGACCAGACCTGCTGGAAACGTCGAGTTTTCACTGTACCCGAGCTTCTCCCAAAGAATGAAAGTTGATGACACTGTCATCAACGTAGCCTGTATGGGCTCAGAATTTTCCGGGACCGGTCGAACGACTGTGACACATGACTTATGACAATGGCATGGGGATTAAAAGTTAATCCCCCGACATACCTCGGGCATCAACGTAACTTTCGATCTTGGATGACACTGGAATACCGCTGTCACCCAACTTTCGATCTTGGATGACACTGGAATACCGCTGTCACTTAACTTTCGATCTTATATGACCCTGGAATACCGCTGCGCTGTCACCCAACTTTCGATCTTGGATGACGCGATGTGAACACCGTCAGATATAAACATTTTGCGGTTCAGATTAATGATGACATCTCACGCGCGAGCACCTTGCACAGTACCGACCAATCAGTGGTACGGACGTGATGATGTTTATGGTACACGTATAGAATTCTATGACACACGTATGAATTTGTAAGTCAAAAGTATGACACTCGTATGAATTTGTTATCTAAAAGTATGGCACACGTATATACACGCCTATGGTACACGTATAGAATTTTATGACGCGCAGACAAGGCCTTTGGGGGGAATTTTACGCTAACCCTTGATAGACCGTCTTACGTCTAGAATCACCGCCCCCACAATTCCAGTAGACGAACACCTTTCGTTTCCAGTACGATATATCTTGTTTTAGGCAGTCTTAACAGGAAATTGTGATAGAAGTATTCTTCAACCAACTGGGAACGTACCTGTTTATCGCATACAAAAGTCTTTGTTCAGTCGCTGGAAAGAGAGCGCCATCTAAGTCACAGCAGCGCAGCTCAGTTTACATGGACACACTATTCCTGATATAACTTTTCTGACTTTTGGCAATTTCTGGAGGACTCTCGGCAAAGTTTTCTTTAAACGCCTGGAGTCGTTTTCTTTTTGCCATCCGCGGTCTTCGTTCAGTCGTTTGCAGCGCATTGGGCGTATGTATTTGGCAATTTTGTATGTATTCGTTGGGACTGCTGTAGTTAGTGCAGCGGATGAGAAGCAGGAGTATGGTTCGCAAGACTTCGGTTCTTTTAGTGCTGACCAGGACCCGCATTACTCTAGTGTGACAGCAGCCAAAAATGGGTTCCGCGTGTTCACGAACACTCCTGAGACCGGAATGACAGAAACCCTTTCCGTAACTTATCGTGATGGGCTGTACGTCGCTGGCGAGAAAGTGGTAACCGAGAGTGAGCATCGCAGAATTGTTTTTGAGTTACAAGAAACTAGAACCGTTTTGGATAACGTACTCACCAGGTTACAAGAAACTGAAAGTGAAGTGCTAGCTTTGGTGCAGGCATTGCGAGAAGTTTCTCCTGCAAATAGCAGTTTAATATTGCAACCACCTATATGCGAAGATCCCGGTGGGGACAAACTGCACTTTAATGGGACACACTGGGAGTGTGTGTGTAAGTTTGGGTGGAGTAGCAAGGTTTGTGAGTATGGTCCTACAAATGCGCCAACTGCCTCGCCAACAACCAACGCCCCGACACAACTGCAGCAGTGTGATAGTGGTTGGACCTTTTTCGCTCTCATTGCTACCGCTTTTTCAACACCCCTAAAATATGGAGCGATGCTCGGGCAACTTGTTTATCTTATGCAGCTGACTTAGTCAGCCTTCATTCAATGGACGAGCAACGTTTTATACATAATCTTGGTGGTCAACGTCATCAGTGGTTAGGTGCAAAAGATGGAGAGGGTCAGTGGTTTGGCAATGTTGGTACGACAGGTACTTGGTCTTGGAGTGACGGGACTATGTGGGACTATGATGAGTTCAATAATGGTGATGGTGGAAGGGAGGGTGGTTGTGCGGTATTAGAAGGAGCTTGTTTTTGCTGGCACGACTATCCATGCACGTGGGACCCTCCAACACAATATGACTTCCCATTTGTATGTAAACAAGCGAAATCTTAAGTGAAAATCTCGCTATGAGTTATTTGAAAGTTTGAAAACATTGATACAATTATCAAAGTGCCTCAATATTTTGTGGACCGCAAGTTTATTTGTGCAACGCCGGCATGTGACAGGAATTTTACTTCAATATGTAACAATAGTTTTATTTTATACCCAGTTTTGTGTACCCGATGCTGGACTTTAGGTTCAGGGTTATTATTATGGGCTCTGATAGCCCCTAGCCTGACCTGTCTCTGATCGGAACCGTGACTCCGCTAGTAGCTAGGATGACAATACAGTAGTACTGTACTGTCAGTCATCACTTCGTATTATCCGGGTTTCCGAGATGCATGATAAAAGCACTCGGCCGGACTGTTTATGGGAGCTTAGCCAGTTCGTTTTCACCGAGCGGAACACCTGTTCTCGCAGGTTATGGGCCCACCACGCCTCCACTGCGCTTCGGGATGCACAGCGTCTGACGACGCTGCCCGAAGACGCTGTTAAGAGACAATTCCTCTCTGCTCTGTCTGGGCCGGCTTACGCCACGCTGGTTGACTCGTTTGCTCGAGCTGACCAGCGTGCGGCTGTTAGTCTGCTCACCCTGCAGGCGCGCGTGCGCGAGCAGTACCGCTGCGGGCGGCTCTCGGGCAAGCGCACTGCAGGGCGCCCCATGTCTCTAGCATCTTGCACCACTGACACTGGCCTGGCTTCGGCCATTGAGCGGCTCAGTGCTCAGTTGGTCAAGTTGCAGCGGGATGTGGATTCCCTTAAGAAGGGTGGCTCCAAGCCGCCTCATGGGAAGCACACTCCGCGCAATTTCCACCGACCTGGAGTGCAGCCGCTTGCTCACTCCACCTCTCCGGAGGTGGCTTTTGACAAGCGGTCTGGCACCTTTGTCCCAACGTGCAGGCACGACAAGTGCCGCGCCGTTGGGTCAAAGCATTGGCTCAGTGAGTGTCCTCACAAGGACACTCTGAACAAGGCTACAATTCAAGCAATTGCAATATCTTTATGGCAGGAAAGATTGACCAGTAAATTACAGGTTGAGCAACAGCTCCTCCAAATAGTTACTTCAAGTTAGAACAGCCTCCAAATGGGCAATATTCAAGTCTTATACTTTCAAGGCGCGCAGTTCATATTCTCTAATCGATCTGTCCCATGTCGGCTGGCATATCATCATCTGCCACCTATACAAATCCTAATCAGAGAATCTGCATTTGGACAATCCTAATCAAGACAGTTGATTTCATTGTCCCTTGCTGATCTTTGCTTTCTTCCTACGAGGAGCCACGTCAAGCCCTTCTTCTTCATCACTGTCACTTCTTATGGAATACTTCAATTGAGTTATATACTCATGTGTCCAACATCTCGGATATTTCCTAGGTTGCCTCTTCGTCTCTTCAGACACCCCAGCCTTATTCTCACCCATTGAAGTCAATCCAGTATCTGACCCATAAGTTTTCTTCGGTGGTGCATGAACAGTCTCCACCACAGAGGCTGGGGCATCCTCAGATATGGCCTCAGACTTCTGCTCGGTAATAGGCTGATCATCGGGCTGAACAGGTGAGGTCGGGGAGGTGCCCTTTGGTACCCAGTGAAGTTCACCCTTCTCATCCATGATCAATTGCAGTCCCAGTCTCTTCAACCTTCGAGCTTCAGCTTGTTCTTCAGCATCGTCAGCTACCAAGTCATCGAACTCGCTGACGTCATCCTCGGTGTCATCATATTCAGGCGAAGTTGGCTCCCATTTCGGACTGGCAGTGTCCATGTCATGTATGACACCCGCGTCATCTTTGTCATCCGAATCTGGTAGCTTCTCCTTACTGTTAGTGACACCTGCGTCATCATTGTCATCAGAATCTGGTAACTTCTCCTTACTCCAGGACACAGCGCCTGTACCCGAATCTTCACTGTTCGTAGACGCTGAGTGTGTAGGCTTACGCCCCTGGTAGGGAATTCCATGATATTCGTCATCGTCAATCACAATCGTCGGATTCCAGTACGCGATCCCAACGCGGCTAATCGGTAATGAGAATGGCGCTACCGGCGCCTTCAACTGAGTGGCGTCTTCTAGAAACCAGCCGCCGCCCCTATTACGCTCCCAGCGGCGTAGCGCACCAGAAGGGTGTACGATAATATGCTGCCAGCTATAATCAAGTCCAGGCTTTCGCTCCCCATAGTACGAAGTCAATGGCTCGGGAGTCCCCTTCCGAGCCCATTGCCATCTCACTGCCCCAGTATGCATAAATACAATATGCCAATCGAATGGCTTGGCCGGGCTATTGTTCCCTGGCACAACTCCTCCCCTCTTAGCTTGTTAGTACAAAGAGATGATAACTCAGAGTCATTTGTACAGCAGCTAAGATCCAGACACAGATCAGCCATGCTTATGGATGCGTGATATGCTTTTCTGATCGAACAGGTGCTCGAAGAGTTGACGAAGCAATCCAGCGGGAAGAGGGTATACAGCAGTGGAAACTCCCGCTCCTTGATGCCCTGGATGAGGTCCCAGTTGAGCAGTTTCCGGATGTGATCCCAGAGTCTGTTGGTGAAGACAAGGAGTATCCATCGTGCAGTACCGTAGATCCACTGGAGGAGGCGACTGCGTCCAGATGCAAGTAGGCTTGCGATAGCCAGTACCATACATACAGTAAGAGCAATACAACGGGGTAGGTAACCGGCGAACTACGGGTCGAAATCGCAGCGCAAAAGGAAACCTGCCCATCGGATTTTCCATAAACCAATGCTGGGGTTTGAGAAAGTCAAAAATTTGGAGCGTTCGGCGTACACAAGCATCAGCCTGTCGCAGTTGTCGCACCCCAGTGGTCTTAGCCTGACTGTATTCGGTGCACGGTGGACTAGCCCAGATGACGTCAAAGTAACCAGGTGCGTAACGCTTGAAGTCCCAGTCCTGAACCTTCTCAGCGTAGGTAGGTTGCCAGCGAGGATCATGATCGACGGTGACCACAGTGCTCTTCGGATAACATGACATGAAACTTCTCTCCACACTTCCTGTACCACTGAAAAGGACTAGTAGTCGCAACTCGCGTGTCGAGACCCCAGAGCCCAGAAGAGCTAGATGCGTCACAAAGGCGTCAGCGGAGCGACAGTATTGTTCCCAAGGTAGGCAGTTGTCCAGAGAAGTGAGTTTTACTTCATCAGAGGTGTCCAGGAAAGTTAAAGCTCCGACGCGTTCCCGCCTTTGCTTCCGCTGCATTCTGACCTCCTGTAAGGCTTTTTCCCGGGCTTGTCCTTCTCGTGATAGTCTCAGGTGTTCGAACTCCGTGAGCTGTTCGAGTTCACCCCCGTAGTTCAACGACTCACGGGTCTTCCAGGAGTCATGAGCGTTAGAGTACCCAGTCCAGCGAACCAGAAATTCTTCTACTTCCTTGCCTCCTTTCATAGGTTTCACTCTTCGAGCCAGAATCTTAGACACATGGGTCTGGGATTGTCCATCCACGAGAACCTTGGCAGGAGTAGGTATTTGTCGACGCAGCGCAAAGGCTTCATCCGCGGTGCGGTATTCCTTGAGGCGATGCTGCGCAAAAACATCGTGGATACGCCATTTAGGGGGTAACTTGAGCCGGTAAGCCACCGGAGCACCTCTGTCAATTTCGGGTAGCTCTCGCTGCTGGTCGCTGAAGAACCTCTCGGTGATGGGTAAGGGCCCGTGCCAGCGAGGTCCCAGCTTCCTGAAGGATTCGCGGTTCATGATATTTTCCGTGAGATGCTTGGCATCTACCCAGACCAAGTCTCCCAACTGAAAGGATTTGGCGGTGTGACGCTGGTCAAACTGATGTCGCTGGCGTTGCTGTGCCAGTTCTAGCTTAGTGCGGGCGTCCTCTAGTTGAGCCGCGAATTTACTAGCCATCTCGTGTGCCGTACCTTCTCCACCCTTACGCTTGGAGTGTTGTCCAGCAGCCGCTTGCAGGAACAAGTCCAGTTGCGACATAGGCGAGTGCCCCAAGACCAACTCAAACGGGGTAAAGCCGGTTACATCGCTCCGCGTATCGTTTATGGCGAACTCTACGTTGGCACACCACAAATCCCAGTCCTCTGGATTGCTGCCTACGAAGGACCTTAGCATGTCTTCTACCACGCGGTTGGTATGTTCAGCTTGTCCGTCCGAACGAGGGTTGTAAGGCGTGGTGGAGGCCACTTTAGTTCCCATAAGTCTCATCAATTCCTTCCACATAGCATCCTGAAAACGAGGGTCGCGGTCAGAGACAATCTTCATAGGGGTGCCATGTAGTTTCCAGATGTGGTCGAAGTAGATTCGAGCGATAACCTCAGAGGAGCTGTCCTGGAAGTTCAACGGGATGATGTGAACCATTTTGCTGAGCTTACATGTGAAAGTAGCAAAGGCATCGTGATTCCGCGCCGTGACTGGCAGTCCAGTAACAAAGTCCACACTGACCACTTGCCATAGTCGCGTAGGAATAGTGTGTGGGTTCAGCAATCCATCCGGGTAGGAATTTCTCGGTCGCACCGCTTGACAGATAGTGCAAGATGAAACCCAGCGTCCCACATCTTCTGCTGCCCCTTTCCACCAGAAGCGTCGCAGTACTCGTTCCAGAGTTTTGTCCCTGCCCGCGTGTCCAGCTGAAACAGATGCATGCGCCTCTTGCAGTACTACCTCACGGAGGGTGAATCTTCTCCCAGTACCAACTGATAGCGCCCAGCGCTCACCCTCCACAACACATCTCCCACTACGCAGAAGTCACGAGTGCGTTGATGCGGAGCTTCTTGGATTTCCTTCCTTAGAGTCTGGAGGGGACCAGGTCGCCCATATTCCGCTTGCAGCGCTTTGAGGAACTGGCCTCCTGATATCTGCTGATGCAGGTCTCGAACGCTGGCCGCTTCTCCAGTACGCACGATAGGAGGGGGGAACTCGTTTTCCTTTCCCGCTTGACACGCTGTCGAGCTGGAGGGGCGTACACCACTAGCAGGGGCCAAGGCAGATCCAGAAGGGCTCCATCCGGGGCGGCGAACATCTGCACAGGTTCTCCTTGAGCGTCATGGGTAGGAATAATGTACTCCACTCTCATTCCCGCAGATCTGAACAACTGCCGCCACTGTGGCATGCGAGATTGAAAGTCAGGAAGGACGAAGAGAGCTGAAGTATTCTCAGGGTCCAGACGCCATTCTTCCACATATTTCCTCAGTACGGCCTCGATGGTCAAATGGTTGGAGGAGAAGGGAGGATTACACCAGACGTTCAACCCTCGCCAGTTTTCCTTCAAGCAGTCCGTCCAGTAGCGGTTGACCTGACGATTCTTTCCTCCCAAGTCGCAACAGGCGTCCACCTCGAAGGGTCCATATTCTTGACTCAAGAAGTCGAACATGTCCGCCCGGAACTTCCAGTCCTGTCGATCGCTGGGCTCCAGGAGTCTGGTTGAAGCCTCGCTGCACTTCGGCGTTGCTGAGAAATCAACAGGGGTCTTCCTGGGAGAAGGGGGTGAGGATGCTGTCAGTTTGCCAGAGCGCGTCTGAACTGCCAGGGTGGCTTTCTCGTACCCAGTTTCGGCCAGCTGCAGGGTATGTAAGGCGTCCATCCAGAGTTGAGGGGAGTCCATCCAGGTGAGAGTCCCACTGTACGCGAGGACTGGTTCAGGCTCTTTGGTCTTGGCGCTGTTGGACTTGCGCTCCTTCAACTTGTTGGGATCTACCACTCCCAGGGGCGCGCGTCCTTGGCGGGACTCTTTACCAGCTGCAGGTCGAAACTTGCTGGCAGTGTCTGCGGCCGAGGGAGGTCGCTGCGGTTTCCCAGTAACCGGATGCACAAAGCCAGCTTCTACCAGTCCTTCTCTCGCGGAAATTTCCTTGTAGTCGGGTCGCCTGGACAGAGCGTCTGGAACCCAGAGTAGCGCCCCAGGGATGTATTCCATCTCAGGTACCCCTACCTCCACTAGATCCATGTACCATCGGGCTTGGCGTCGGCTGAGAGGTTGTCCGGGTGCCATTAACCAGACTAGGGGCTTGTGGTCACCCTGCAATTGGAACTCAGTCCAAATGAGGTAGTGTCGCCAAGTTTGCGTAGTGCAGTGATGGAGAGCGCAGAGTTCTCTTTCGCCAGCATGGTAGTTCTGCTCGGCTCCATTAAACTGTCTGCTCTCAAAGGCGATAGGTTGCAATCCATTTCCTACGTCTTGCATCAGTACTCCCCCTAGTGCCACTCCACTGGCGTCAGTTTGTACCACGAAAGGATGCCGTCCTTCGGCCGCCGCTTTCATATCGGGTAGCGCCAGAGTGGGGGAAGAACATAGCGCCTTCTTAATCTCCTCGAAAGCCCAACGCTGCATGGGTCCCCATAGCCAAGCGACATCCCCTTTGGTGAGCTGAGTCAAGGGTTGTGCTACTTCAGAGAAGCCCAGCATGTACCGCCGGTAGTACCCAGCCAACCCCAAAAATTGGCGCACATGCGTGGCGTTTTCCAGAGCGGGCCAGTCCCTGATGGCGGCCAGCTTGTCATGTTGAGGTTGACTTCCTTCCCGTGAGATCACGTGCCCCAGAAAGCGTATCTGGGTCTGCAATAGTTGACACTTAGACTCTTTGAGGTAGATACCCTGGTTCTCACAGACTTCGAGAAATTGCTGGAGATGTGAAAGATGCTCCTCCAAGGTGTTGCTGAAGAGGATACAATCGTCCAGGAATATTCTTACAAAAGGAAGATGTCCCAGAGCGCGCTGCATGCGTCTCTGATAGCAGGAAGGACTGTTGGTCAACCCCATGGGCATCACCAACCACTCATACGAGCCATAGGGAGAAGTGAACGCCGTCTTTTCCACATCCTCAGACGCCATAGCCATCTGCCAGAATCCATCGACCGCATCGAAGGAGGAGAAGTACTTGGCCCCATGCATGGAGTCGAACAACTGCTGAATGTCGGGAAGTGGATATTTGTCCTTGACAGTCAGGCTGTTGATGGCTCGGAAGTCGCAGACCATTCTGAGTACTTCAGGTTTCCCAGGCTTGGGAACCATCAGCACTGGTGCAGCGAACGGACTTGAGGAAGGTCTGATGTAGCCCTTGCTCAGGAGTTCATCCAGGCGTTCTCGCAATTGAGTCAGCTCCACCATGGACATCTTGTAGGGCCTCTTAGCGGGCGCGATGCCATTCCATCCCTCTTGCAGTCTCACGTGGGCCACTTCATCTTTTCGCAGGGCGTCAAAGTTGGGCAGCGCTTCGCGAATTACTCGAGGTGAAAAGGACTCGATCAGCTCCTGAAACTTCTTTCTCCACTCGGGGGAGATTGAAGGGTCCTCCAAATTCTCGCTGGTGGCCACCGCTGATAACATCGAAGTCCCTACCAGAGGTGTCGCATAGGCCACTAAGATGTCGTGGGGTGTCGCGGCACTGTCCATTCCCGCATATCTGCGCCGATAGGCTTTGATCTCCTTGGTCGCTTGAGCCGCTGATAACATTACCATCGGTTCCAGAGCCATCGCGGTTCTCTCGCCTTTGCGTGTAGGGCTACGCCCTGGCGAACATCCCCGTATCCGCACGGATTTGCCATGCTGGCGAAACTTGACTGATCCCCACCCATCATAGTCCAGCGTGACCGGCGAGAGGTGTCTCAACCACCTTCCTCCGAGTACAATGTCCACCTTGATGCCCAAAGGAAGTACTCGCATCTTGATGACCTCGGAGTAAGTCCCCTCGGAAGTCTCGGCGGTCAGCTTGCCGTAAGCGACTTGCGCAGAGGTCTGCACTGACCCATCCGCGAGGGTAACGTTCAGCGGCATCCCATTAGCGCGAACTGTGAGGTTCAATCTCTTGACGCACTCACTGGAGATGAATTCATCCGAGGCACCCGAATCCACCAGCACGCGCACTCGCTGTCCCTTCAGCAAGGCCCAGAACACCAATAGCAGCGTTCCCTCTTTGTCCCGAATCGCAGTCAGCTGACTGTCCTGGTTCCACATTACTTGACCATCGCGTCGCAGATGTGCACAGATGGCTGCTCGCACTGGGTGATGCAAAGGTACGCGCTGCTTAGACCGGATAGGTCTTGTGCGCGGTGGTGCAGGCTGCGAACGAGGATCCGGACCAAAGTACCATCCACCTTCCAGGTCGCGATCTGCTTGTAGCTGCCGCTCCTTAGCGCGTCGCTCTTGTCCCTGAGCGCGTCGTCTGGCGCGGCTCTGCGTGCGACTTTCCAGAGGGTAAGAGCGAAGAGGTTGGATGGACATCTTCTCCTCCTCTTCCTCCCCAGCGCTGTCTTCTGGTTCGGACTTTTGAGTGAACGAGGGGGGTTCTTCTTCCCGCGGTGCCGCCTGGGCGTTGGTGACGTTCGCTGGTGCTGCCACTGCTTCATTACCTTCCAGGATCGGCCGCAGACGATGGCGTTGCTGTTTCTGAATGGTCAGTAGCAGTTCCAGGTGGGTTTCCTCCTGGATGGTTTTCAGGGGAGTCGGCTCCACTCCTTCTGTCACCGTTGTCAGCACACTTGGGTTGTTCTCCGATCTGGCGGCGGCCAGCTGTCGCTCCATCAACTGCTGCGTGAAGTTGAGCGACCGCTGGGAGTCCTCGAGGTCAGAAATGTCCCCAGAAGTTGCGGGCTGAGAACTGGATGGAGATAAGGTCAAATCCAGAGTTGTCGCGGGATTCGCATCTGATGGTTCCGCTGAGTCCAGGGAGAGTGAATCACCACTTGCTGTTGAGGGTAGAGCCAGGTGAGCAGCCTCCTCCGCTGCTTCCCTTTCTCGCTGGTTCCATTGGTGCACCCTGTATAGACTGCACCATGCGTCTGGAATTCCTACATCTCCACCAGAACCTGGGATAGTACCGCACTCGGTCTCCAGAGATAGCTGAACTGCTCCTTCGGTTATCGTTAGGTCAGGGGTGACCTTCCCATGCCATCTGTACCAGCGGCGGCGATATCTGCGCCACCCTTCTGGTACCCATGCATTTCTCCATTTCTCATTCTCCTTTACCAGCGCTGCCGCGGCCATGTGCTCCGGGTGCGTCATCTCTCTCCAAGCACGCGTGCGATCCGCCAGTGACTCTGCTCGAAGTCCTGGTGGTTCATCTCCCAGCCTCGTAACCTCTGCCTCATGCTGCAGTCGGTCTCGTACCGTCTTCGGAGTTCTGCTGCGAGGTTTTCCAGTGCGCTTGCGCGCTGCACTCGTAGTGCTCTCTGCGCTTAAGGACGCCCTCTCTGCCAAGGCTGGACACGCTGCTGGTCGAGACGTCGAAGGAAACACCTCAGGTCGAAGTTTAAAAGGTGGGGGTTCTGAAGCTGGGCCAGTTTTTGAAGTTCCACCCCCTTCCTCCCCACTGTCGTCCAGAGGGTGTGAAACCGCGGGTAGCGTTACATCCTGAATCCGCTGCCTCAAGGCTCGCATACGCTCCACCGGAGCTTTTCTCGGTACCCGCGGTCGAGGAGTGTTCCGCCAGGGGGTGTTGAGTGGGTTGAAGGTCCACTGGGTCTCCTCTTCCTGACCCTCATCCTCATCCAGTGCTGCCAGTACTGATGCCTCAGGGTTAGGGTTAGGGTTAGGGTTAGGGTCTGTGGGGTCAACGCGGGGCGTTTCGCCACGCTCGCGTTGTGGAGCCCGATGGCGATCACCAGTTCCAAGGGAGCGATCTACACTGAACATAACGGGAGGCTTGGAGCGCTCAGGCGACGAAGTGGGTGACCTTCGTGGCGACCGCTGATGGCGCCGGGACACTAAGTGATGTTCTCGCCGGCCCTGCTCAGTGGAAAGGTTCGCTGTGTAAACAGCGGTACTGGTCAACGAGGGTTCATCCCGTAGGGTTCTGGTTCTGTCGAGATGGCGCTGTCGCCTCTGATCGGCAGACCAGGTGAATCCGTACCCTCGAGCGGCCAGAGGGTTGGGGGGTGGCGGAGGCTCTTTCTGGATATTCCCCCGGTTGTGGGCGAAGGCTGTACTCCTTGCCCAGGGGCGGTTACCCATACCGCCCTGTCGCCGGCGTCCCGCCGGCAGGAAGACACTCAGTCCTCCTCTTCCGCAGATTGCTGACCCGAGGAGGACGCTGCGGCCGATTCCTCGTTCTGAAAATACTCCAGCGCTTCCGCTTCCTCTTCCAAATCCTCCCATTCTGTTTCCAGCGCTGCGATATGAGATTCATTTGCAGCGCGGCGGCGTGCCAACGAGCTGGGGCGTCAGCAATCCAGGCTCGTTTCTTGGCCTCGTCGGGACAGTTAGCCCATAAATGGGAGTCAGAGTTGCAGACGTAACATCGGCGTGGCGGCCTGGTCAATCCCGCCGGGCTGGGCGGCACGGCGTGCTGCACCCTGAGGTCGGCGGGGTCGGGGTCAGTAGCATCTTCCTCCCCAGCGTCCTGCACGGCGTTAAGTCTGGAGGACGAGCGACCATTCCTCCAGGCAGGACTTCGGTTCGCAGGTGCTGAGACGGGAGAGGTTCGTGCTGCGGTCAGAGCTTCACTGCGCTCCAATTTGGTGGCCACAGTGATGATATGCTGCAGCGCGGTGGATCCGGGATGATTGCTTTCCCAATCCGCTGGACTTTGCAGATCCAACCGATCCTCAATAAGGCGATCCATGACAGCTTGCTTCAGTCGCAGTCCAGACCAGAACTGATATAATAGCTGCTGTTGGCTGATGGCGTGGCAGTTGGGCATGGCGTCTGCCAATAACTGGACTACCTCGTGCCAGGATACCAGACGAGTAGCGAACAAACGCGCAGTCTCTTCTCGTCGCTGCGCCATGCGCATCACTGTCCCCGCTAGTCCTACCAGCGCGATGTCATCCAGTACGCTCCTGGCTACGTCGGCCAGGAAAGGCGCCAAAGTGGCGTAACGCCGGTTCCAGGCCTCCGAGTTCATCATCCCACCTTGCTTGAGAAAAGTTAGGGATCGCGGCTGTAGTTTGCGTTGAGCCACTTCCTTCAAGATCTCCGGCATGGTGATCATGGTTAGGTCTAGGCGATAAGCACTCATGCGACCCAGGGCGAAGGTGACTACGCCCATTGACAGAAAATTGACCAGCGCTTCAGAAAAAGGTGGAAGCGCGGCAATATCTGCGTCAGTGGTGATTAGGTCAGCGGAGGAGGGGTACATAGGAATGTCTCTGATCAGCTTGAGCACATCAGCCACTGTCTTGGATTCTCGGTAGACATCACTTGGGGAAGCCGCTCCCATAAGATCGTGGTGCCCTGGGAATTGAGAAAGGCGCTGGTCTACTGGCAGGAGTCCCGGGGCCGCTGGCAAGGAATTTCCAGGCGATCTGTACTCTGCTGCGCTGGGAACACCAGAGGGAAACCGATTGACGCCCAGTCTAGCCGGGACTGTGGCGGGAGTTGGTTGGTTGCCAGCCGCCATTCCTCTAAACAAGTACGCCTCGGAAGATGAAAATGCTGCCCAGATTTGGAGTCCCAGGGGGTCAAATTCTGTCAGCTCGGACTCTAAGGCATTTTCCGCGATGGTTACCCATGAGTACAAGGGCAGGCGTCTCTGCTGAGTTCCAGTACGGCTTTCCGCGCAACGCCGCGCTTCATCCACTTGCGTTTTCTCCACTTCCAGAGTGAAAGCGTCACTGTCCTCAATCTCAGTCAGGCGCACAGGAGTATGCACTGACCCATGCTGCGCCAGGTCTTGGATGTCCACTCCGATGTGCCGCATAGTCATCCAAATCCGATTGGTATCGGTTATGAAGTGACTGGCGCTTCCAGGCATGGTTGGCAGTCGGTAAGAGTATTGTGCCTCAGCGCCGTGGCTGACAGTAACTGCGGAGGAAGAGGACAGGTGATTTCTCAACCAGAAGGAGGCTCCTTCTAAAGTCCATAACAACACGTCTAGACGCCGGTGTCGTGGTTCACCATTGTCTGAAGGCGGGGGCGAGTTTCCTGGTGACGGTTGATCAGGCTCAGCGGAGTCAGAGGGCGATGAGCCGGTAGCCGGTGGATCTGGCTGAAATGGTGCCGGCGCCGGATGAGCCGGTGCCGGAGCCGGCTGGGCCGGTGCTGGAGCCGGTTGAGCCGGTGCGGGAACCGGTTGAGCCGGTGCTGGTACCAGCCAGGGACCTGATCCAGCTGCTGGCGCCGGTGCACCTGGTAAACCGCTCGCCCATCCTAAGGTGTGCTGGTAGGGCGTCATAGGTGGAGCGCCCACTGCTGGTAGAACCGAAGTCAGATGTGGATAGTGTTGGAGCACTTGCTGATGCAGATTTTGCATGTACTCTGATACCTCTAACATCATCTGATTCTGCATTAGGGATTGATGCTGAGAGTTCAGTGCGGGGACAGAGGCATCTGAGGGCGTTCTGGCTGAGGCGGGGTCAGAGAAGAGTGCTCTGCGCTGTTCTGCCAGGCGCTGCTGGTTCTGTTCCCATCTCTGATGGCGCCTCTCCCGGCGAGAAAGCTGGTTCACTGAGTCTGAGTTCAGAGGTAAGTTTCTGACTGGAATTCTGCTGAGGACATCTGCTTGAGAAGGGGGGTCGATGACTGGTAGGTTGCGGTTAAGATGCGGCTGGTAGGCTGCGATTCCAATGCTACGCCTGAGTGCGAGGTCTGCGTAACTGACTGAGCTGACTGGCTGCTCCGTAGTTGTTGAGGTCAGCGAGGTAGTCAAAGGTCTGGACTCGCGGTTCAACAGGGACTCGGGCATATCCGTAGTTGTTGAGGTCAGCGAGGTAGTCAAAGGTCTGGACTCGCAGTTCAACAGGGACTCGAGCATATCCGTAACCGTAGCCGCCTCCGTAGTCGCCTGAGTCAGTGAGGGCGTCAGTGAAGTTGCCTCGCTGTCTATTTCGGACTCGAAAGTCACCGATAACCTTGCCATAGAGTCACCGATCACCTTAGGTTCTGTAACGGTATCGGTAATCGGTGAGGTCAGCGAATGCTCAGAACATGCTATGCTTATGTGGCGTGGGCCACCTGTCAAGCCGGAGCCACCTGTCCTCCCCGCTGCCCCCACCTCCCCGTAGCTTGTTGAGGAGGGAGTTGGATGCATTGAGTGTGCCATGAGTTCGCCAGCCATGCTTTGGTGCGTGTCCTCTGACCTCCCCGCTGCCCCCACACCCCCTTGGTTAGGGCGCGGAGTCCAGGCGAGATTCTCACCCGGCTGCTGGCGCTTTCGCCAGTTGGCCACATCAGAGCGGGAAGGAAATTGACGAAGTCCTGGTTTCTGCTCATTCGCCTCATTCTGCATGTCCTGCTCACATGCTGCAATTTTGACCTCGGTCATTTCGCGCACGGCGATCGGGTCGCGAGGTGGTCGGTCAGCCGGTCTCGAGTCCGAAGCGGGCTTCGCTGGCGCGGAGCTGGAGGGCTCAGGTCGCGGCTTCCTGGCAATCGCAGGATGCCAGGGGAAGGAGAGGTCAAGTTGACATACCGCTGGGGAGTCGCCCTCATGTTTCGCCCTGCACCAGGGGTGTCAACGGTCAGCACCCTTGGTGACGCCGCTCTTGCATGACGCAGGGGCGGATTAGGGTGCGGTTTAGGTACCGTTACAGCCTCCTCTAGGGAAGGTGTCACACAAGCGGTTCCAGAGTCCAGAGCCAGAGGAGTCACGCTGTTAAACTCAGTAGCATCAGCTGACAGGGTCGACTTCTTCTTGGGAATCTGGAAGCTTGGCGCACCTGCTGCTGTCGCAGCCGGTGGCGGCTGACCCGGAGAGGGCGCCTTGTAGGTGCCCTTCGCCCCCTTGCCAGTGGTCCCAGTGGCGGCAGCACCTCTCGTGCTGCGCTGGCTGGCCTGTCGTCCCCTTGTACGCCGAGGAGTCGACGTAGGCGACGTTGGAGGTGAGCGTCCCGTGTTAGCGTTTTGCATCATGTCGAAATTAAGAGTGACAAAGTGCAAATCTGACCGTTGGGGAAGTCAAATCTGTCCAATTTGGCAAATCCCCCCAGAACACTCAGAAAAATATTTCCTTGTAGCAGTGGAAGTCGTGGTGAATAACGAAATATGCTTTCCAGAGTGAAATGCAAGTTTTGGTGGCCAAATTTCAAAAATGGAGTGTCGATCGGCAGTTTGGCTAATTTCTTCTTGGCGGCCATCCCGGAGCAATCCAGACTAATTGGCCAGGACCCAGTATTGGAGACTATTTTTTTTTCTTCAAAAGATATAAAAAAAATGGAAAACTATCCTTCTGGGCTCCCGTTTCCTTCTATGTAGTCTGCTGGGCTCAAATTGGTCTAATTTTTGCTCTGCCGTGCCGGTTGGCCATCCGAATTTAAAATGTAGCGATCTATGAGGACCCAGGTCTCGGGGCCAGGTTCCAAACGACAAAAAACTATCAAGAAACGTCTAGAATTTTTGTGCCTACGTTAAAACGGTCTCCGAGGTCCTCTTTTTCTCAATCTGCCACTGATCCACTTTTCACTCTCCGTTCGGGTCAATCTGGCTGTTAATCCCGGTAGATCTGAGTTGCTGGCGGCTTCTTTTCCCACTTTCTGACCACTTTGCAGCATAACAGTTTTGAAAAATCGCCTGTTTGCATGCAGGGTGAAAGTCAGGGGGCAAAAAGGGCGCAGAGCAATACCACTTCCAAGTGAAGACTTCTTGAGCACGTGACTGTATCCGAGCCTGAGCTCAAGGGTCAGTCAGAGGTAAATCTTGCTTCAATCTTGGGGCACAGGTCCGTAGTCGGCAATTTTGCAGTGTACAAAATTGCAATGTTCTAGATAAACAGTTGAACAAGGCTACAATTCAAGCAATTGCAATATCTTTATGGCAGGAAAGATTGACCAGTACATTAACAGGTTGAGCAACAGCTCCTCCAAATAGTTACTTCAAGTTAGAACAGCCTCCAAATGGGCAATATTCAAGTCTTATACTTTCAAGGCGCGCAGTTCATATTCTCTAATCGATCTGTCCCATGTCGGCTGGCATATCATCATCTGCCACCTATACAAATCCTAATCAGAGAATCTGCATTTGGACAATCCTAATCAAGACAGTTGATTTCATTGTCCCTTGCTGATCTTTGCCTTCTTCCTACGAGGAGCCACGTCAAGCACTTCTTCTTCATCACTGTCACTGCTCATGGTGCATTTCAATTGAGTTATATACTCATGTGTCCAACATCTCGGATATTTCCTAGATTGCCTCTTCGTCTCTTCAGACACCCCAGCCTTATTCTCAACCATTGAAGTCAATCCAGTATCCGACCCATATGGTTTCTTTGGTGGTACATGAACAGTTTCCACCACAGAGGCTGGGACATCCTCATATATGGCCTCAGACTTCTGCTCGGTAATAGGCTGATCATCTGGCTGAACAGGTGAGGTCGGGGAGGTGCCCTTTGGTACCCAGTGAAGTTCACCCTTCTCATCCATGATCAATTGCAGTCCCAGTCTCTTCAACCTTCGAGCTTCAGCTTGTTCTTCAGCATCGTCAGCTACCAAGTCATCGATCTCGCTGACGTCATCCTCGGTGTCATCATATTCAGGCGAAGTTGGCTCCCATTTCGGACTGGCAGTGTCCATGTCATGTATGACACCCGCGTCATCTTTGTCATCCGAATCTGGTAGCTTCTCCTTACTGTTAGTGACACCTGGGTCATCATTGTCATCAGAATCTGGTAACTTCTCCTTACTCCAGGACACAGCGCCTGTACCCGAATCTTCACTGTTCGTAGACGCTGAGTGTGTAGGCTTACGCCCCTGGTAGGGAATTCCATGATATTCGTCATCGTCAATCACAATCGTCGGATTCCGGTACGCGATCCCAACGCGGCTAATCGGTAATGAGAATGGCGCTACCGGCGCCTTCAACTGAGTGGCGTCTTCTAGAAACCAGCCGCCGCCCCTATTACGCTCCCAGCGGCGTAGCGCACCAGAAGGGTGTACGATAATATGCCGCCAGCTATAATCAAGTCCAGGCTTTCGCTCCCCATAGTACGAAGTCAATGGCTCGGGAGTCCCCTTCCGAGCCCATTGCCATCTCACTGCCCCAGTATGCATAAATACAATATGCCAATCGAATGGCTTGGCCGGGCTATTGTTCCCTGGCACACACTCACCCATTATCCATCTCGGCATCCTACTGCCAAGCCGTCGAGTCTTATGACTCCGACGTGCTTGCCCTTCGTTTCCAGCGGTACTATGACGCTGGAGATGAAGGGTCCATGGAGCACTTGTGTGCTCTCGTGGGGCAACCTGAAATCTGTGAGCTGTCTGCGCATGCCTTTGCTCCGTCCAGAGCCTACGGCTCTGCAGCAATTCAAGGATGTTGCTGCCTCTGCTGAGTCTGCACCTGATGAGCATCTTTCTATTGGCCGTGTTGCATTTGCTGCGGTCAGCGGTCCGCTTGCTGGTGGTGTCGCTGAGCCGGCCACTGACAAGCGGCTGCTGCCGCGGGCCTCTGCACCTGTGCGTGATGAGCCGGTTGACTTGCATGAGGTCAACCGTGCCACCTTTGTGCCTCCGTCTGCCTCTCTGGCTCTCGGCCCAATGGCTCCTGCTGACCACACGTGTTCCGCTCGGTGAAAACAGGCTAAGCTCCATAAACAGTCCGGCCGAGTGCTTTTATCATGCATCTCGGAAACCCGGATAATACGAAATAATGACTGACAGTACAGTACTACTGTACTGTCATCCTAGCTACTAGCGGAGTCACGGTTCCGATCAGAGACAGGTCAGGCTAGGGGCTATCAGAGCCCATAATAATAACCCTGAACCTAAAGTCCAGCAAGTGCTGGAGTTGACATTCAGTCCGAGCTCAGTCATCAGAGTTGTCATCACCGACCCGTCGTGACCGCTGTCATCACCGACCGACCTGACCGCTGTCATCACCGATACGGCTCGACACCTCTGACTACTTCACTGACCTGATTGTCACCTCCTCTGATCGAGTTCGGTTGTCACATGAGACAGAGCACACTAGCTCATTTCGCATCACACTCAGCATACTAGAACTATATATATTATATCTTCTGTATGTTGAGAGGGATTCTGAGTGCGAAACCCTGAGCGTTGCAGTGCTTCCTGTTTGACCTGTCTGTTTACTGACTGGGTCTTCTCGCAGGTTTGGCCCCACCACCGGCCTAAGGCTAGGAGCCGATTATGGTCGGCTAAACGCTTAGGGAAGCGCCAAGAGGGCGCGTCATCAAGGGATCATGGAAGTAAAGTAGGCAAGTAGTGGTGAGTGAGAGGAATCGTGCGTTCCGTTTCAGCGTTTAAATTAGTTAGGAAAATCCTGGGACGGCCTGATCAACCGTAGGGACCCTGACAATCTCGCGCGAGTACTTTTAAAATCGCGGGACTGAACGAAAAGCTCCTCCACGCCATCACCACTAACTGCTAACTGTGTTGTTTTGCATCACAGGCTTTCTTCCCCCTTCCTTTTTTGGCACCCTCTTGGTGCTCCTGTTGTGAAATTTGATTGCTTGCTTGCTTATTATCCTGCTAGGGATTGCTAGTGTTGTCTTGCTTGTTGTTATTTCTTTTAGATTTCAAAATGTCCTCTACTCCGTTCGCTACACCGCCAGTTCTGCCGCGACGCTTGCTGACGCACCCACCAGGGGCAAGAAAACGGCAACTTAAATTCGGAGCTCTGAACGGCACACCAACTCCAGCGGATGCTCCGGACACGTCAGATTTGTCAGTTTGCAACAACCTCGCATGGGAGTTGTTACGCAAGCCCGCGGAATTTGATGCTCTGCTCAGCGTCATCAAGGGGAAGTGCGTCGAGCCTGGAGAGTCTGCGAAGACATGGAAATTCACTAGCAGCGAGAAGAATTCTCGTTTGCTTTTGGACATCCTTGTCGAGCAACTCGATTCCAGACTCACGCTCGTTCACCCTAAGATGGCGTTGATGTTCGATTTGCAAAACCACGGTTTGGAGGTTCCGAAAAAGGCGAACCTCCTGCTGTTGGAATTGCTTCAGTCACTTTGCGCAGGAGACGCGTTGCGTGTCCTGCGTAAGGCTGACAGACTCTTCCCAGGGGATGGGAAGATCGCGCTTGTACATCTCGTGAGGCACGTAGTGCCTGATCACGAGGAGTTCAGTGCTGCGGACTTCCTATTCGCTGGTGACAGAGTTGACTTGAGAGCTGGCCAGGACCCAGCGGATTACATCGACGTGTTCCAGACTTCTCTGGACACCGTTGAGTCCGACTTGGGTCCTGGGTGCACCGTGACCATCTCGGAGAAGGCACGGATCGCATTATTTCTCCGTAGGATCTGTCCCGTCTTTTACAAGGCGGTGCATGATTCCTACACAGAGGAGAAGCTCGACGCTGACTCCTCGCTTTCCTTGTTGACCTGCTTCCGTGAGACACGGGCAGTGCACAGGAACGCGGGGACGAAGCTCAAGTCTCCACTAACAGCGGCTTTCTACAATGATGCAGGTTCGCATCACGGCGGAAGCCGTGGTGCACATGGCCGCAGGGGAGTCTCTGACCGCACCCCTTCCCGTCCTTACATTCCGCCCCGTCGCACTAACCCTTTTAAGGGATTTGGCTCTGGTTACCGTGCAGGAGTCTTTCCCCGTAAGGGTGGTAAGACAGGCGGTAAGGGGAAGCAGAAAACCGGCAAAGGCAAGGGCAAGGGCAAGTCTCGTGTCGTCTTTGATCGGCAGACCCAGCAGTTCCGAGGGGAATGCTGGACCTGTGGGTCAAAGGGACACAGGGCTGCCGACTGCCCGAAGCTGATGTCGGCTCATGCTTTCCATCTCGACCCGAAGCTGCTTGCGGAGCATGCTCGGACGGAGATCCTAGCCGCCCAGTTTCAGACTGCCTACGAGGAGTCTGAACAGGCACTAGAGTCCTTCTGTCTGTTGCACGGCACCCCAGCAGTTGTCGGGTACCAGGAGGACTCGTGCTCTGACAGTGAGAGTGAGGAGAGTTCTCACTCCGCCAGTCAGGAGCACGGGGACTCCGATGAGTCTGACGACGATGGGGACTGGGACGGCCTCTCCGAGGCTCAACAACAGGAGTGGGACCGCCTACAACAACATGCGGAAACAAAATTCCAAAAGTTCTGTGCACAGTCCGAGAAGGTCTCGCTGTCACTCGGAAGAGTGCACTTCGGGATGTTCCGGACCGGCACAGAACAAAAGGCTTGTGACCCCTTTCCCACTCCCCCCTACTTGCTGCCTGACATCCCTGCTTCTGCACCTGTCCCTGCACAGCATGATGCACCTCTCGAGGTGTCACAGCACTCACCGCAGTCCACGGCTGCGGTGGTGCTCGCCTGTTGCAGAGAGTATCACTCCGGACAGACACAGCAGACACCGCACGGGTCGGCTCTTGTGGATCATGCTCCGCAGGACCGAGCAGACTCGTCGGTGGTGTCTGCTAGACTGTTTGCAGCACAGTGTGAGTCACTACCCTCGCCCGTCCACCACACGCACACCGTCCCTGCACTCACAGAGACTTGTTCTCTGTTTGCAGGGATGACGGTGGTGCAGGGTGACAGTGAGGACAGTGACATGCACACGGCACCGGCACCCACCGAGCACTCTTCCCCACACCACACTCACAGTGCATCTTTGTTGAGGGAGGGGTCACGGAGCAGTGCGGTGCCCCCGCCTGCTTCCCCCCTGTCTGCTCCAGGGAAATCCCTGGAGCAGGTTCACTGGGAGCGGGTGTGGGAGGAGGACTACAGGTCCCCTACCGTTTGCCACGGTAACATTTTGCCATCAAAGAGTTCACTAGGAGCTAGGGGTGTAGCCCCTCTGGTGACGCCCCCGCCACCTGGCCCTCCTGACTTGTTGCTGTCTGATGCAGGCTCCGCCGTGTCAGTGTCCCCACCAGCCAGTGAGCACCGGGTGCACACTGGGGGCACTGACACGGCCCCAAACTTTAACTCAATCAATCTTGGAGGTCGCCCTACAGAAGGGAGTCTCTTCCCCTCTTTCCTTCAGCAGTGTCCTCCTGTCCCCGCTCCGGTCCATGAGTCCCTTGCCCTGACTGATGACACGCACATGTCTGACACACAGGCACCACCTCCACCGCCACGGCGTGTCGGTAGAGGTGGTGTCTCTATCTTCCGGTGTGCATTCATGTCCTTTGCCTTGTTCACTTGCTTCCTGGCAAGTGCTTCGGCGGAGGCCCTCTCAGCCGCAGCACCTGTTCAGGAAGTGTGGTACGGATTGACATTGTGTCAACCGGGGGGGGAGATGGGAGGTGGGAAAAGCAGTACTGCAGTCAGTCAGTACAGTCAATCAGTCCAGTCAGTCCAGTCAGTTTGGTCTGGGGATGGTGGTTTATCAGATGGTGGCTTACCTGATGGTGGCATTGGTATCACTCCTGATTGGTCTGCCACCCGGCAGTGTTCCTCTGGTGATGGTTCTGGGTACTCCTCTGGTGATGGTTCTGGGTATTCATCTGGTGATGGTTCTGGATATTCCTCTGGTTCCGACTGGTATTGGCAGTATGACTCTGGTCAGCACCGCCACTATGGTTCTCCTCGTGGCTCCGACGGTTCCCCACCAGACAGCTCAGCCCAGATCTGTCTCCTTCAGGCGCTTGAGAAGCGGCGCCAGAGGTACAGAGCAGTATCAGCTCTGCTCCTGACAGCCTTCCTTGGCATAGTCCTGACATGTCTCTACCAGAGTGTCTATGAGGAGTTCCTCGTCGAGGCTCACCTTGAGGCTGGTCACCACTTGTCACCGATCTCCGCTGTCTGCAGTCCTGTGACTCAGACCCCGCTCTACGGCGCCATGCAGTATGTTGGCGACACAGCCCTGGAGATGTGTACCTGGTTCGGACTATTCTGTGCCCCCCCTTCAGTCATCTTCTCTCAGGACCCCATGATACATCTTTACTCTATCACCGGCTCTGACACTGATGGCATTGTCTGTGACTCCGGTGCAACCGGCAATATCACCGGGTCCAGACACAGGATCACTGACCTTGATACCAGCAGGACCATATCATTCAGTACAGTCATGACTGGACCCGCCTCACGGACTGACGGCACCGGCACACTGAGACTGATCGGCAGAGACATACTGACTGGTGACATTGATGAGTATAGCATTCCTGGCTGCCATTTCAAACACGGCGCCAAAACCCTCCTGTCAACTCGAGTTATGCTCCGGGAGGGTTTCTCATCACCTGACTTCATCAGTATGACATATACCCATCTTGACTCTGGCCGGACATACTCTATCATTGATGATGGCACAGACTATCTTTGGGCAGAGCCAGAGTCAGCAGATGTCAGCTTTCAGGCCTTTCAAGGCAATAAGAAGAGGCACAGATCAGGGGACCCATCCGACTGGATGTGGTCCAACAGTCAGTACAGTACCTGGGCTACTACTCATGGTTCTCCTACGGCTACGGCCAAGCTGGGGGAACCAGCCTTTGATGTCTCTTGTTTCGGCGACTCTCTCCCAGTCGGAGAGGGCAACAATCACCCTGCTCTTCAGCACTATCACAGTCAGAACAGTATATTCTCCGTCCAGTTGACTGGTTATTACTTTTATGCTAATCCGCCATTCACTATATCTATTCTCGACCGCCTTTTCACTAAAGGCAATGCTGACTTTCCTCTGGACCCTCATAATACTGTATATTTCTGGATAGTTCCCTATATGCCATCCCACAGGATCTGGCATAAGACCTGTACTATGGAGGTATTACACATCTGGCCTACTGGTACTACGGGGTTATTCAGCTACCTTGAGCGACACACCTACACCTCCACACACCCTCTCACCCCAGCTGGCTCTGACGGTGGACCTGGTCGGGTCTTCATCGATGGCACACCCTTTCCCATCTGCATCCTCTACCGAGACCGCCACACCCCGATCAGGGTCAGTCCTCCTCTTGAGCTGCATGATGCTCTCGGGCATGCTTCGATGACCCGACAGACCCGTATCCTCCGTCTCTATGACATGCCAGGGGTAGACTTGGGCAGACCACAGTGTTCCAGAGCAGCTCTTGCTTCACTTACCACCTGCTCTCAGTGGTGTGCAGTCTGTGCTACAACGGGCCTCAAACAAAAATCAGCCCCGAGCAGAGACCGCCTCCGTACCAGTCAGCAGCAGCCAGCCCGGAAATGGGCCTCAGACATGACAGGCCCCATCTCACCCAGTGGCTATAATGGGCACAGATACCGTATTCACTTCATTGACATCTCCACCAGATACCTATTTGTGTTCACCGTTGCCTCTAAGGCAGACTACTATGTATGTCTTCTGAGATTCATTGCCTATACCAGATCCCTCTCCTACGGCATTGATGAGCTGTTCCTGTCCACCTCTACAGTCTCAGACACTGAGATGGTGCTGAGGACTGATTGTGCACCTGAGATGGCAGATGCCAAATGCCGGGCAGCTTACCAGCAGCACGGCATTGTCCACCAGACCTCTTCTCCCACAGTCCATACGGACAATCCTTATGCGGAGAATGTCACTGGCATCCTGTCCCGTATGATCCGATCCATCCTCACAGCTTCTGGACTTGACCTCAGCTACTGGCCGCTTGCGGCTAAGCATGGTGCCTTGTTGTGGTCCATTACACCACACAAGGAGGTGGTGACTACCCCTATCCACACTATGACAGGTCATCACTTTCAGTACCGTCGTCTCCGTGCATTTGGTGCACACTGCTATGTGGTTATGGACAGTCAGCAGAGGAACAACAGACAGCCAGGCATCTCATCAAAACTTCAGAACAGATCATGGGCAGGCCGCATGGTTGGTATCTCTATGGGCTCTAATGCCTACAAGATCCTAGACATCTCCGACGGCACAGTACATCTTGTGGGCAAGCCACACTGGATACCTACCTATGAGCACCTGAGCAGATCCATGTCAGCATTCCCAGACACTATGGCAGCTGACAGAAAGACTGATGCTACATTTATTAGGCCATCTCCCTTCTCAGAGACACTCGACTGTACCTATGCCCAGATCATTGAGATCAGCTCATACTACTGCACTTCCGACCGAC
>LGRX02000684.1:0-46953 GCA_001247695.2 Cymbomonas tetramitiformis | reverse complement strand
CTCGATAATATTCCATGACGACTCGATAATATTTGATGCGTGCTCGATACCATTCGATGACTACTCGATAACATTTAATGACTGTTCGATAATATTTGATGACTTTTCAATAACATTCGATGATTGTTCGATAACATTGGATGACTACTCGATAACATTCGATGACTGTTCGATAGTATTCGATGACTTCTCAATAACATTCGATGATTGTTCGATAATATTCGATAGCTACTCGATGATATTTGATGACTACTCGATAATATTCAATGACTACTCGATAATATTCGATGATTACTCGATAACACCGATGCTTACTCGATGGTATTCGATTGACCACTCGATAATATTTGATGACAATTCGATAATATTCGATGGTAACTCGATGACATTCGATGACTACTCGGTGATATTCGGACGCCACCCAAAACCAAAATGACACAGACCAGAACTTTTGTTACGCCACCCCGAAATCCAAGGGACGCCACGAAAAACGGGACGACACAGACGAAAACGGACATCGACGCCACGGAAACTTTTTGGGACGCCACGAAAAACGGGACGACACAAACCGAAAATGACAATATGATGGTATGACATTATGACAGTTGCCTGTCGTCCCCGACCAGAGTACTAATCCTTAAACTGCGATTTTCTCAATGTTGACCGCAAAAAAAGTCCCGATATCTCGTTTTGCTATGTTCAAGCACGAAAATAATCGATTTTAGAAGATTTTTTTTAATGGGGGCCATCAGTATGAAATTTCGCCACTTTTATATTTTTTAAAAAAAACTTTTTTTCCTGTCATACGTCATATGTCATCTGTCATCCGTCATATGTTATATGTCAATTATATGTTTTAAGCGGTCTGTAATCCCTTAGATAAATGAACATTTTAAAATCTGACGGTTTTAGAATATTCTGTACGTTGCATCGAAAATTATCAAACAGTCATCGAATATTATCGAGAAGTCATCGAATATTATCGAGTAGTCATCGAATATCATCGAGTAAACATCAAATATTATCGAGTAGTAATCGAATATTGTCGAGTAGTCATCGAATATTATCGAGAAGTCATCGAATATTGTCGAATAGTCAACGAATATCGTCGAGTAAACATCAAATTTATCGAGTAGTCATGGAATATTATCGAGTATTCATCGAATATTATCGAGAAGTCATCGAATATTATCGAGTAGTCATCGAAGGTTATCGAGTAGTCTTGGAATATTATCGAGCGGACATCTAACATTATCGAGTAGTCATCGAATATTATCGGATTTTACAACAATCACACTCTTTTTTGATTTTCTAACATATCTCTTTTCAATGATGTCCAGTTCAGCTTTATTCCCTAATTTCATAGTGATTTCGGCATCTTTTATTGTCGATTTAATTCGATTTTGTGCAGCCTCCAATTCTTTTTATTTTCTAATGGTTTTGCAAGTTTTTTATTTTTGGCTTCAAAAATGCATAGATTTTAGTCGTGCCACGGCATTTTTTGAGTAGTCATCAAATATTGTCGATTTGACATCAAATATCATCGATTAGCCGTCGAATGCTATGTCCAAATTTAGTGGTAGTAGAAAAGATATAGGCTGAATTTCTTTTACCTATTCTCATTAATTCAATCCATAATTTATCTAAATCGAAAGGAATCTTGTCCCAAGAACAATTTGTTTGATTGTATGGTAAATCACAAATGAAAAGGTCTATTGAATTTCTTGGAATGTTAGGGAAAATGTTAAAACAATCATCGTTGTGTAAACTTATCATTACTTTAGTTTCTTTTAAAAAAATAATAAACAAACTATACATATATCTTTAATGAAGATTGTAAAAGTGAAAGATATGAACATCGATGTGCCAAATGGAAGTGCTTTCAATATCAAAACCGGACCGAACATGTTAAAAGCTCATCAAAATTCAATATTTATTGGAAAACGTTCGTCTGGAAAATCAGTCGCTGTGACTAACTATTTGAAAATGTTGAAAAAAGAAGGGTCATTACATCGAATATTTGTTATAAGTCCTACATTTAATTCAAACAAAAAATTAATGAAGTCATTAGATATCGACTCCGAAGATGTGTACCAACCCGACGATGGTGCAAATGTTATTAATGATATTATTCAAAAAGCCGAAGAAGAAAGAGACATATATTTGAAATATCATGAAGACTTGAAAAAATGGAATTCATTGATGGACAAATTAAATAATAGAAACATCTTTATCGATGATATCGACCCAGAATTATTGCTCGAATTTTTGACATCAGACGGTTTCGAAAAGCCCGTACATAAATATAATGGTCAACGTCCTATATTGGCTGTTTTTGTCGATGATTGTCAATCAACGAATTTGTTTCGAACTCCAAAATTTCTAAATTTTATCACAAGACATCGACATATAGCTGATTTTGAAACCGGCGGTGCTTTAGGAATAAGTTGTTTTATTGCTATTCAGAATTTTAAATCTCAATTTGGTGGTTGTCCACGGGCCGTGAAGAATAATGCAACTTCTTTAGCTATATTCAAAATGAAAGACAAAAAAGAATTACAAGAAATATATGAATCTTGTGCCGGTGAAATTGACGAAACGACTTTCTATGAAGTATATGCACATGCTATCAATGAACCACATTCATTTCTATTAATCGATTTACATAAGAAAGACAATCATCCATCGATGTTTCGAAAACGATTTGATGAATTTATTATTCCTGAAAAAATAAATCCATAACTTATGAAGAAAACATCTTGTGAACGGTGTATAGCTATTTCGAAAAGTAATGGAAATCAATGTAGAAACATGACTTGTAAATATAGTCCTTATTGTTATGTTCATAGAGTAGTAGATATAAAGGAAAGTAGTATTCCAAATTCAGGTCTTGGAGTATATGCCAAAGAAGACTTGAAAAAAGATAAGTTAGTTGGTCGATACACCGTCGGCACGCAACGATTGACAATGAATGAATTACCTCCATTGAATCGAAGAACACATATTTGGAAAAAGAATAATAATCTGTTTTATGATGCATCGAAAACAAATTCAGTTGCCGGTAAGTTCAATGATTGTACCCCTCAAAGTGCCAAAAGAATCAAATGCAAAAATTATGCTAAAATAAATTCTGTAGGAAATGTTCGATTAACATCAAATGTAAAAAAGAATCAAGAGATATTTGTTTCTTATGGGAAAGACTATTGGAAAGATAAATGATACAAATATTCTTTCAAAATTCTGGAAACAATGATTTGAATGTTTTATGAAAATGAGGGTCTGAATTCAAAACGTCATGATAAGTCGGAGGTGCTGCGTTTGGCTTTCCTTCCGTTTTTGAAACTTTGTCTTTCTTTTTTGATTTTTTGATAATCACTTGAGGTTGATGTTCATCGTCACTTGAACTACCCGAAGTTTCACTATCAGATTCCACAACAATCACAGGTTTCTTTTTTGATTTCTTTACATATTTCTTTTCGATTATTTCCGGTTCAGATTTTTGTTCGAATTTTTCAGTAATTTCAGGTTCTTTTATAGATGATTTTATTTTATTTTGAGCAGCCTCCAACACTTTTTTGTTTTCTAATTCTTTAGCAAGTTTGATATCCTTTTTGGCTTCAGAATTCTTTCTTCTTGTTTCCATAGCTTTTAATCGAGCAACTTTTAATCGTTCTAGAGTCAGCTCGTCAGTAATCTTTTCACCTTTTTTGAAACCCATATTAGAATACACAAGAAAATAATTTTCTAATCATTACTTATCATTTTTAATAGATTGTAATGACGTTGATGTAAATTCTAACTCTAACTCTAACTCTAACTCTAACTCTAACTCTAACTCTTACTCTTACTCTTACTCTTACTCTTACTCTAACTCTAACTCTAACGCTAACGCTAACTCTAACTCTAACTCTTACTTTAACTCTAACTGGAAAATAAAATCAGTTTAATGTATAATGTTTGAAATAAATACGTGTGATGTCTTTCAATTTGGGACAATTATCGTTGCTTTGATTCATGCTATAGGGTATAATATGAGACGGTCTCGATGTAAACAATTAGATTGTCTTTGTATAAAGTGCGAAAGAGATATCATGAATTCAAAAGAATTAAGTATTGATAAAAATGTGTTTGAATCTGCTTAAAGATTATAAGTTCTATATTATAACAATGAGTGAAATTGATACACATTCTCCTAAGTATATGAAGGTTACTTCTAAGAATGGTAAGGTGTATTATAAAAAGCCTTTAGATATGAATAGAAGAGACAAAGGGAAATATTATGAAGCCAACAAACCATTGTTACAAAAGAATCTAACCTTAGACCGAATTTTGTTAAATAAAAATGTCGGTGTTTCAACGATGGAAAAGCATGGTATTGATAAAGTAAAAATTGTTGAAATATTCTCCAATAAAATCAAAGAAAATCCTGAAGACTTTGAAAAATATATGGAAATTCAAAACAAATTTTTGGAAAGATTAAATGTAACAAAAACCACCTAAAGAATACGTTACAATTTAGTAATAAGAAATATATTGTATAATAATAATACCACCGAAAAAGTCTAATGAAAAAGACAAAAAATATGATAAAGGCAAAGCTCCATTGACCAAAGCAACGAAAACCAATCTCAAGAAAGTCAAAAACCATAGGGCCGGAAATTTGAAAGCATCAAGTTCAAGACAATTAACAAAGGAACAATGGAGTAAAATTAATCAAATTGTAAAAAGAAAATAGACAAAGAATTTACCAAAGAAAATAAACAACAAAAATTACAATCAGAAATAAAGAAATTTGAAAAAGAAAATGAGGACTTAATAGTCCTTAATGAGTTGCTTTCTAGACAAGAATATGAAGAACAATTTACGGATAAAGACGTTACAAAAGATTTTGTAGATAAGGGTGGAAATTCCGGAGTAAGTATAAAAATCAAGTTTAATAGATTTCTTAGTAAACCTTTGAATTATTGGATGAATTTGATTAATAAAAAAATTGACCAAGCTTCGGAAGATGTAAAACATTTTCAGTTTGGTGTAAACTTTCAAGATGGTTCTTCGGAATTTTTAAGTGCAAAAAATGAAATCGAATTTTACAAAAAATTAGAAGGAATGATTCAGTCCGGAGATGATAGAGGGGCTGTGAATTTCATCACAATTTCTTTATTAAATTTCAAAAAAATTAATGGAAAGGGCCAACCATTGTCGGTGCCAAAATCTGTGGAGGAATTGAAACAAAAGAAGAGTTGCATTACCGTCAAGGATGAACAATGTTTTGCTAAATCTTGCATAATTATGAATTACAAAGATAAAAAAGACAATGAAGAAATAACATACAATGTCTACAATAAAATTTGCAATAATATAAAAAAATCGTTTAACAAGGGAAGCGATAATTTTAATGAAAGAATTAGAATTTAATGCTGAAGACGGTATAGGTTTTGATGACATTCATGTCTTTGAAGAAAAATTCAACAAAAATATTACAATTCACGGAATGACTGATTTGGGTTGTACAATAATGTATCCGCCAACTAAAGAAGGTTTG
The DNA here is from genome assembly GCA_001247695.2 of Cymbomonas tetramitiformis. Lineage (NCBI taxonomy): Eukaryota > Viridiplantae > Chlorophyta > Pyramimonadophyceae > Pyramimonadales > Pyramimonadaceae > Cymbomonas > Cymbomonas tetramitiformis. The sequence continues at coordinate 41,411 of LGRX02000684.1, read as the reverse complement.
CCCGACAGACCGGAATGGAATTTTGTTTATTATCATCTACATTCAAGTATTGGACATTACGAACCAATAACAAAAATCGAAGCATTTTATGGAATAGCCGACCGACCAAGGTGTTTTAAATGTAAAAGTAAATTGTGTGATTTTTCTAAAAAAGGAACCAAACCATTTATTGATTGGAAGAAAGCCATACACTGTGAAGATTGTAATATAAAATTTCCAAATCAGAAATGTTATGATTTACACAAAAAAGGGACAGCTTGTCAACATTTCCATAGGTGCAAAGGTGAGTGTAAAAAGGTTTACGATATAAGAAAAGAACAAGAACACATTTGTGGACATGAATTTTGTCCAAATTGTAAATTATATTGTGACATGAGAGAGCATCAATGTTACATTACACCAAAGAAACCAAAAGATGTTGTTGATGAAAGTAAAATAGGATTTTTTGATTTTGAAGCATACAATGAAACAAAGCACGAAGTGAATCTGAGTGTGACACAATATTCTAATGGAGAGGAATTTATTCACAACAATATTGAAGAAGCTTGCAAATTTTTATTTGCTAATAAACATAAAGGATTCACTTTTATAGCTCATAATGGAAGTAAGTACGATTATGTGCTTATTATTGAATACATAATGACAACAATGGATGAAATTCCTGAAACGGTACAAAATGGTGGGAAAATAATGTATCTAAAATATCAAAACGTGACATTAATGGACAGCTATTTACATTTAACAAATCCATTGAGTAAATTCTCAAAAATATTCGATTTAAAAGGTGAGAAGAAAGGTTATTTTCCTCACAAGTTTAATACCTCTGAAAATAAAAAATATGAGGGTTTAATACCGGACAAAATGTACTATGGATACAATCAAATGAAAGGTGATGCACGAGCGAAATTTTTGGATTGGTATTCGCAAATGAAAAACAATAAATATCATTTTGTGATGGAAAAAGAAATATTAGATTATTGTCAAAGTGATGTAAGAATTTTACGATTAGGATGGATGGAATATAGAAAGAAAATTTTAGAAATTACAAATGAAGAAATTGACCCCACAGCCTATTTAACGATTGCATCATTGACACAAACAATTCATAGGTATTTGCATATGCCTGAAAATTCCATAGCTATTTTGAATAGTGTCATAGGAGCTAAACAACAATCAAAAATAGGTGACATTTGGTTGGAATATGCAAAACATACAAATAAAATTGATAATTTAATCAAAGAATATAAAATTCCTCATTTCCATTTTGGAAACAATGAAAGGCACAAATATGTCGATGGTTATGACCCTGCGACAAATACTATATATGAATTTCTTGGAGATTTTTGGCATGGAAATCCAAAAACAAATGGTAAGAATATGTTTAGAAAAAATTATGCCACAAATAAAACATTTTATCAACTGTACGATGAGACCAAAAAAAGATTAGAAAAAAATTCAAAGTCTCGGATATAAAGTTGTTGTAATGTGGGAAAGTAATTTCAAAGAATTACAAAAAAATGACCAAAATGTTATCGATTTTGTAAATAGTTATAACACACCTATCGTGTTCAGAGATGCATTATTTGGCGGGAGAACTGACCCTAAAAAATTATATCACAAATGTGGAGATAATGAAACAATTAGATATGTAGATTTTACAAGTTTGTATCCTTGGGTTTTAAAATATTGTAAATTTCCTTCAAAACATCCTACAAAAATCTATCAAGAAATTGAATTAAATGGAGTTACTAATATCGAACAATTCTTTGGAGTAACAAAATGCACAATAATTCCACCAAATGATTTGGGAATGGCAGTTTTACCATTGAGGAACTTGGGACATTCTAAAATGGAGAAGTTGACATTTCCTTTGACAAAAATGACTGGAACGTGGTGCACCGAAGAGGTAAAATTAGCTATAAAAAAGGGATATAAAATTGGGAAAATTCATCAAGTTGTACACTGGGAAAATACATCATATACTATTTTTGAAAGTTTTATTAATACTTTTTTAAAAATAAAACAAGAGGCAAACGATTATCCTGAGTGGGTACAAAGCGAAAAAGATAAAGATTTGTATATTAACAAATATTTTGAAAAGGAAGGTATATTATTAGAAAAAGATAAAATATATAAAAATGAAGGATTGAGAACTATTGCTAAATTATTTCTCAACAACTTGTGGGGTAGATATTGTTTGAAACCAAATAAAAGACAAAACAAATTCATGAATAGTGCTGAAGTATATGATATTTTATCAGATTCAAGAAATGACAATGTTCTAATTCAGCCAATAAAAAACAAAAATGGTGATGTTAAATACCAAGTTGGTTTTAATATATTAGGTGAATATTCTGAAACAAACTGCACCGTTAACGAAGTTATTGGAGTGTTTACAACGGCATATGCAAGAATGAAATTATACAATTTGATGGACGATGTAGGATTTGACAATGTACTATATCACGATACCGACTCAGTGGTATACATTGAAAATACAAGTAATAATCATATCTTCAAAGAACAACTTGGTGATTATCTTGGAGAACTGACCGACGAGTTAGAAAATAAGACATGCATTGAATTTGTATCAACAGCACCTAAATCATATTCATTAAAATTTGATAATGGAACAACAATGACTAAGGTAAAAGGATTTCCATTAAATTATGAAAATTCTCAAAGTATCAATCATGAAGAAATCAAAGATATCATTTTATACAATCACGAAAAAATTGTGGAATGTTCTTAGAAAACCAAGAAAAATTGATGAAAACAAACATTATGCAGCTCTTGGTATAGAAACAAGAAGCGAAACAAAATCATTTTCATTAAATTATGATAAAGGATACATTCAGTGGGACAATTTCAATATCCTACCTTGGGGACATAAAGATATTCCTTTATAATAATGAGCAAGTCAATCACTGAAAAACAAATACAAGACTTTTATCTGAATCCTGAAATAGGACTAAGTGCCGTATCACCATTTACGGCCAAATTAAAATCTCTTGGTTATAAAGTCACACAAAAACAAGTCAAAGAAGCTATAGAAAAAACTGAAATCAATCAAACCTTTTCTCAAAAAAAGAAAATCAATAGAAACGAGTTATTTCCTATTTACGGCAAAGACCCTAACAAGAATTATGTTCAGGCTGATTTAGCATTTATTCCTGAATTCAAAAAACAAAATAGAGGTTACTCCGTTATATTGACGGCTATTAATATCAATACACGAAAGGCCTATGCATATCCATTAAAATCAAAAACTGTTAAAGATAAAAATAACAAAAACATTGATTCTGCTGAAGGAATAATTCCTGCTTTCAAAAAGTTAATAAAAGATTCAAAAATGAATGTATTGACTACGGACAATGGTGTAGAATTTACAAATAAATCTATGAAAAAATTATTAAAGGACAACAATATTGAGCATTATTTAAATGAAACCGAAGACCATACTACTATGGGTATGGTAGAAAGATTCAATAGAACATTAAAATTGAAATTTAAAAAAATAGAAGAAAGTAAAGACACCGTAAACTGGATTGATTATTTGGATTCTGTTGTCAAAAATTATAATAGTACACAAAATTCTGCAAATATCGATAAATCAACTCCTGATAATATGAACCTAACAAAGACCATCAGAAATATTTTATTGAAAAGGAATAAATTGACTAAGCTTCTTGAAAAAATAGATATAAAACCGGGTGATAAAGTTAGGATTAAAATTAAAACTAAAACGTTTGATAAAGAATCTCAACGATGGTCGACAAAAATATATAAAGTAAAATCTATGAAAGGATTGAGTTATATCATCGAAGACGGTAAAGAAACTTTGGCACGTCGATATAAACCACGCGAATTATTGGAAATTAAAGATAGCACGTCTAATAAAAAACAAAACTACAATGGAAACATTGTTGCCAATGACGAACCCACAGTTTCTGAATTAGTTTCTAAACAAAATAAAAAAGAAAGAACTCTTAGGAAAGAAGGTGTCTCATCTTCTAATCGAATATCTAAAAGGACAAGAAGTCAAAATAAAAATAATAAAGATAATGCGACGGAAATTGATTTACGATGATTTTTATCGATTGTATTATATATATTGTTATGGTAAGAGCTAATCAAACACAGGCTCAACGAAGGCTGAATAATAATGTTTATTGTGGATATAAAGACCCTGCACCCTCAGGTCGTCCGCTTGGAAATAAAATTCAATGTAAAGCTCGTCATCAATTAAGGCGGTATGGAAGAATTTTAAGACCACCTCATCCTGCGGATAGACAACAAAATAGACGAAACAATTAATATATATGTAATATTATAAAATATATGAGAAAGATATTGACTGATGATATTATCAAACAATATTGTCTAAACGAATTAGGCTTTAGAAATGCTGCATCTAATAAATCAATATTTCATGGATACTCTAAATTAGCTTCTAACAATTATGCTATGACCGCACCTTCTCAAAATAGTGTTGAATTCTATACTTCTATTTCCCAAAGTCCTTTGATAAATTCAGCTGATTTGATTCAAAATTTAAAAAGAAGTGATGTCAATGTTTTTGTTCCGGGAAAATATACAAGAGCGGACAATTTACAAAGGTTTGCAGATTTAAGTGAATCTGATGTAGAAACTCCAAGAAGTTATGTATCACCTGATTCAGAACATGATGACGATGTTAAATATTTAGAAAGTTTGTCACCAACTCCAATAAATCAAGAAGAATCTGGACCATCAAAAAGAATGACAATAAATCCTTTTTTAAGACAAGCATTATTTAATTCAGGTCAAAAGGATAGAACACCTTCGGCTGACGATAATAATGATGATGACGATGATACGAGTGGTGTTCAATATATGGGTTTGGAAATGAGTCCTATTCAAACAAGAGGACAACGTGTAAGTAGAGGTAAACCATTATAAAAAATAATATATCATAATATATAAATGACTCGTGCTGAATGGAACATAACATTAAAAAAATGTGCCAAAGAATATCATTCCAAAAAAGGCACGAAACCTCGTAAAAAATATTCCAAAAAGAAAAAGTTAAATAAATCTGCAAATATTCAATCACCACAAGTGACATCACGACCTATTGCAAATTTACCAACAAATAATAACAACCGAGGACCTGCAAGATTTCCTTTTAATTTAATTGTGTGAATTTCTTCGGTTTTTTCAGGGGGACCAAAAACCTCCAAAAAAATCCACTTAAAGAGTGTAACTCGGTAGGATAAACCAAGCAAGATGAATACATTAGACTTACATTGTTGGATTGAACGTAAGGATGGTTCTATTTATGACCCAACTCCAACTCCAACTCCAACTCCAACTCCAACTCTAACTACGACTTATTTTTTTAGAATTCACTTTTATTATATTTAGAATTTACTTTTTTCTATTTCGTTATTTACATTATGTTATGATTCTCATTTACATTTATTTTTATAGAAATATTATAAAATCTAACTCTAACTCCAACTCTAACTTTAACTCTAACTTTAACTAAGATTCATATAATATTTTTATATTTTACTCGGCTACAATCGTAGATTGTTGCTATTTTTATTTTTCATAGAAATATTATAAAATCTAACTCTAACTCTAACTTTAACTTTAACTCTGACTCTGACTTATATTTTAGTAATATATAAATGAATTTAAAAACAACTCACGTATATTTATATAGAACTTATCGTTAGAACAATTAACATATATCTTATTGAAACATTAATTAATTTACTTTTTATTTACTTTCAATTTTATCTTTATCTTTTTATTGTAGATTTTTTATTTATTTTTTATTGTAGATTTTTTATTTATTTTTTATCGTACTCACATTTAATCACGTAATTTATTCACTATTTATTACGTAATTATTTCTTTAGGGTTTTCTCTTGTATTTATTAATCATTTATTATCGTCTTTAGGGTTTTGGGGGGGGCGTTATAATCAGTAGTATACTACTAGCCCGCCCTGAGTGGTGCGCGAGCCCTGAGTGGTGCGCGAGCCCTGAGCGGTGCGCGAGCCTGAGCGGCGCGCCAACCCCAAGCGGCGCGCGAGCCTCGAGGGGCGCGCTTTCCCTTGAACGGCGCGCGCTTCCTTAGACGGCGTGACAGCCCGGAGGGGCACGCTCCCCATAGCGGCACGAGATGCCGGAGGGGCGCGCCAGCTTGAGGGGCGAGGCAGCCCTGAGCGGCGCGCGAGCTTAAGGGGCGAGCCAGCCCTGAGTGGTGCGCGAGCCCTGAGCGGTGCGCGAGCCTGAGCGGCGCGCTAACCCCAAGCGGCGCGCGAGCCTCGAGCGGCGCGCTTTCCCTTGAACGGCGCGTGCTTCCTTAGACGGCGTGACAGCCCTGAGGGGCGCGCTCCCCATAGCGGCACGAGATGCCGGAGGGGCGCGCCAGCCCTGAGCGGCGAGCCAGCCCTGAGCGGCGCGCGAGCTTGAGGGGCGAGCCAGCCCTGAGTGGTGCGCGAGCCCTGAGCGGCGAGCCAGCCCTGAGCGGCGCGCGACCTTGAGGGGCGGGCCAGCCCTGAGTGGTGCGCGAGCCCTGAGCGGCGCGCGAGCCTGAGCGGTGCGCGAGCCTGAGCGGCGCGCCAACCCCGAGCGGCGCGCGAGCCTCGAGTGGCGCGCTTTCCCTTGAACGGCGCGCGCTTCCTTAGACGGCGTGACAGCCCTGAGGGGCGCGCTCCCCATAGCGGCACGAGATGCCGAAGGGGCGCGCCAGCCCTGAGCGGCGAGCCAGCCTTGAGCGGCGCGCGAGCTTGAGGGGCGAGCCCGCCCTGAGTGGTGCGCGAGCCCTGAGTGGTGCGCGAGCCCTGAGCGGCGAGCCAGCCCTGAGCGGCGCGCCAACCCCAAGCGGCGCGCGAGCCTCGAGGGGCGCGCTTTCCCTTGAACGGCGCGCGCTTCCTTAGACGGCGTGACAGCCCGGAGGGGCACGCTCCCCATAGCGGCACGAGATGCCGGAGGGGCGCGCCAGCCCTGAGTGGCGCGCCAGCTTGAGGGGCGAGGCAGCCCTGAGTGGCGCGCGTGCCCTGAGCGGCGCGCGACCTTGAGGGGTGCGCGAGCCTGAGCGGTGCGCGAGCCCTGAGTGGTGCGCCAGCCCTGAGCGGTGCGCGAGCCTGAGCGGCGCGCCAACCCCGAGCGGCGCGCGAGCCTCGAGGGGCGCGCTTTCCCTTGAACGGCGCGGGCTTCCTTAGACGGCGTGACAGCCCCGAGGGGCGCGCTCCCCATAGCGGCACAAGATGCCGGAGGGGCGCGCCAGCCCTGAGCGGCGAGCCAGCCCTGAGCGGCGCGCGAGCTTGAGGGGCGAGCCAGCACTGAGCGGTGCGCGAGCCCTGAGCGGTGCGCTTTCTTTTGAGCGGCGCGCGAGCCCTGAGCGGTGCTCGAGCCTGAGCGGCGCGCCAACCCCAAGCGGCGCGCGAGCCTCGAGCGGCGCGCTTTCCCTTGAACGGCGCGCGCTTCCTTAGACGGCGTGACAGCCCTGAGGGGCGCGCTCCCCATAGCGGCACGAGATACCGAAGGGGCGCGCCAGCCCTGAGCGGCGCGCGAGATTGAGGGGCGAGGCAGCCCAGAGTGGTGCGCGAGCCCTGAGTGGCGCGCGAGCCCTGAGCGGCGCGCGAGATTGAGGGGCGAGCCCGCCCTGTGTGGTGCGCGAGCCCTGAGTGGTGCGCGAGCCCTGAGCGGTGCGCGAGCCTGAGCGGCGCGCCAACCCCAAGCGGCGCGCGAGCCTCGAGGGGCGCGCTTTCCCTTGAACGGCGCGCGCTTCCTTAGACGGCGTGACAGCCCTGAGGGGCGCGCTCTCCATAGCGGCACGAGATACCGAAGGGGCGCGCCAGCCCTGAGCGGCGAGCCAGCCTTGAGCGGCGAACGAGCTTGAGGGGCGAGCCCGAGTAGTATACTACTGATTATAACGCCCCCCCAAAACCCTAAAGACGATAATAAATGATTAATAAATACAAGAGAAAACCCTAAAGAAATAATTACGTAATAAATAGGGAATAAATTACGTGATTAAATGTGAGTACGATAAAAAATAAATAAAAAATCTACAATAAAAAATAAATAAAAAATCTACAATAAAAAGATAAAGATAAAATTGAAAGTAAATAAAAAGTAAATTAATTAATGTTTCAATAAGATATATGTTAATTGTTCTTAAATCATTTCACTATTTTTAAAGATATAATATTTACCCATTCAAGATATGCCGAATATTCTTTTTCATCGTCATCGTCATTTTCAATATTCAAATCATAGATTTGTTTAGTTTTTATATGTGTCGGGGAGTCTTTATGTTTTGAATCCAAATTATGCAAAAAATGCCCTTTATCGTTTATTGCATTAGTTATGTTTTCATATCCTTTCTTTGTAATTGTTGTTAATATCTTTGTAAATGTAGAATCCATGCTAAAATCACAACCATAATCATTTTTGTCGGGGTTATCTTTAACAATTCTTGGCTTGACATATATAAGTTCACAAAGAATGTTTTGAGATTCTTCTTCATGCCTTTCTTTGAGTAAATTGCAAAATTTCAAATACTCATCACTCGATAATTTTGTTTTAACTTCGTCAACAAGATTTTGAATATCATGTGAAGTATTCATTCTTGCTTTGTTTACCCTACTGAGTTACACTCTTTAAGTGGATTTTATTTTTTGAGGTTTTTTGTCCCCCTGAAAAAACCGAAGAAATTACGGGTTTGGAGAATGAGGAGTCAATTTCAAGAAAAATCTAATAACATCGGTTGAAAAATTTTCAACTAACGAAGAAATTCTAAGCTCCAAACCATTCTCTCCAAGTAAATTTGAAGATGCAACTAATGTACTTCTCCTCTCTTCGCTAGTAAAGAAACCTAAACCTTCACAAATCAAAACATAGTTGTCTACAATGTTATTATTCACATCTGAATCAGCGTGTTGAATTTTGAAATTAGCTTGTTGAGTACCTGTTTCATTACCTGCTAGCTGAAACATACACATTACACCAAAAGTATTTGAAGGAAATTCCAATATTCGAATACCTTGACCAGCTTTAGGCTGTATTCTCGGAAAATTTGACAAATTGAGATTTTCGTATTGTAAAGTTTTTGTTGTTAACTTATTGCATTCTATATCATTACATTCTATATCATTGCAACCTATTATATCACCTTTCATATTAATTCTGAAAAATTGAGTTGCACTACCATCAGGTTTTTTTTGAAAATTTATAAAAATATATAGTTTCAGCATTTAGTATGTCCACGGCTGATGTATTCAAACCAATAAATGAATTACCTGATACTTTTTTTCCAAATAAATCAATGTTAGTTTTGTCATTTGCAGTATTGTTTATTTCACCATTTATCCTTGCATTTCCATTTACTAACAAACCGGAAGTTGTATTTACTTGCAGTTCACTGCCTGTAACAATTATAAGACTATTATCAGTTCCATCCTTTAGTTCAATTTGTGCAGTTCCACTATTTAAAACATTTTTCAAATATCGGAAGTTTATAATTGAAGTATTCAAAACGTCTCTGCCGTATAGATTGTTTACGTATACGTCACCAACTGTCCTTTCTATATCATTACCACCGGGTAGGTTTTGCCACTTAGTAGACCCCCCAGTTGGAGCATTTCCATTTACCGTATTACATTGTATATTTTTACAAACAATATCATTTCCAAAAGAAGACATCTGATATATACATTAAATTACAATTTAAAATCAGGTTTAATCCAAACCAATAACCCTGAACCCGGAGTTGTTACAACTTTACTTTCCATACACACACCGATAATTCCAACATTATTTGTAGTGATTTGTGAAGCATTAACTGAACCTCCCGGAGCACAACCTAACATTTGACCTTTAACATAACTTCCATCAATAGCTTTGCAAGTTGTGAAACCTTTTGTACAAACGAAACAAGAATTTCCGGTTGTTGCATTTTGAACACAAACTCCAATAGGCATACAATTTTGATTAGATTGACTTGCCGAAGCTGCATATATTTTTACACCATTTACATCTGAAAAATCATCAGAAAATTGAACAATATCTCCAGCATTTATTGTAGCTCCGGTATTATTTACAAAAGTAAATACATCACCTGTATGAGGAACCGGACTTGTGGGTAATGTTGCCGTATATGCATTTGTCAAACCTGTCAAAGGAATTCCTGAGGTCGTCAATGATGATGTTGGCGTTGTATATGCCCAGTCTATGCTACTTACAAGTCGTATAGCACTACAATCCAAATCTCCGCTTAAATTAATGTTATTTCCAGAATTACCGACAGCCAAAACTTGACTTAATGAACCAATACTTCCATTATTAATAGCACCAGATTTTATTTCACCGGAAACTGAATCATAATACAATTGTAAATTTTCTAATGTCACATCAGGACTTGGTCTTATAGGTTTTACCGTAAATGAACTTGGATTTACAGAATTTAATTCAACACCGGTTGCATTTATACAAATAGTATTGTTGACAGACGAAGTTCCTCCGGTATTCTTATTAGCATATGAACCTAATGACACTGAATTTAGACCACTAAAAACTTCGCCTGCAAATCTTCCTACAGAAACAGATTCCACACCGGCGTTACTTTGTCCGGAATCATCTCCTAAATTTACCGAATAATTCCCAACTTGGTCATATCCACTACCTGAACCTAAAGCCAAAACATCAATTCCACAACCGAATGAACCAGCATTTCTGCCTATTAATATTGCACGTTGTGCATTTATATATCCGTCATCATTTGTTGTTTCACCAATACGAATTTTAGCATCTTGAGTACCGCCTCTAATCCTAATTAAAGCACCATCAATTTCATCTTGATTTATCGTAAATTTTCCAGTTCCGGTAAAAGAAATATCATTCGTTGTAGTTGTACTTCCTTGGTCGGTAACAGATTGTAAATTTTGGTTAGCCCCGGAAGGCAAGTTTTGAAGCAAAGAACCGTCACCAATAAAATTTCCAGAATTCAAAGTGATATCACCGGTGTTTAAAATCAAAGGACCATCATTAAGGAGCAAACCTGCTCCAAGTGGTTCTACATTCAATGTGGTTTGCATAAATGACCATTCATTTATACCACTGTCTCCTATTTTCAATCTTGTTTGAGGAACAGGGTCTAAAGATTTAATTTCAAAAGAACTATCAAGTTCATCCAAACCTATAGAAAATTTTGATTTACTTGCAGGATTGTTCAAAATGAAATCATAAGAATTGATATTATTAACCAAATTTAAATCACCATCAGTTTGTAATTTCATGAATTCTCTTTGATTATTTACATCAGAATTATCAATAAAATCAATATCATTTTGATATAAAAAATCTGAAGCCATATGAATTGTTTGACAAGGGTTTGAATTATCACCTATTTGATTTACATTTATTTGATTAATTGTTAAAGGGTCAGGAATATTTGTAGATGGAGTTTGTTTACCATTAAATGTACTTGCAACTACATTATTTCCAAATGAAGACATTATATATTATACATTTATTTATTATTTTATGATTCAGGAGGAATTGATGCCATTTTCATAAAAATCTGAGCTGGTGCAGTACCACCCGCACTTCTATATCCATACAATCCATTGACGGGGACAATATTATTATTTGGCGGTGTGTTTGCGGCACCGGTTATAACAGGTAATCCAGCCATACGAACTTTGCATTTATCAGTTAATGCAACCATATTTAGATAAACAACACCAGGGTCTTTGCTTTGAGAACCATCGATATCCATCATGATATTTGCTCCAACCATTTGTAAAGTTGTTCTTGTTGTTTTATCTTTAGCACCAATAAACACACCGTTATTTACCTTAATGTTTTTGTCTAATACAAACTCATTTCCGAAAGAAGTCATTATATACTATATCCTATAATTTTATTTTATTTCACAAAGAATGTCGGAGCCAAAGGTGCCAGTTTATTGTTTAATGGATGAATATTGGGGAATGAAAACATAGCATTTTGTTTTGTAATTTTATCACCGTGTCCTAATGTATACGATTTGAAACCTGACATAGGGTCCACATTAGAAACTCTTGCCGGTGGTCGCAAATCTTGTATTGTTTTACATGGAACAATCATCATCGAAGAACTTCGAAAGCCTGAAGTTAACATCATATTTGGTAATTTAACATCGACTTTTCCTAATGGTTTATTTCCTAAGTTTGAAGCAAAAATTTGTCCCGCTTGTTCAGCCATAATTATATATAATTACAATTAAATTAGTTTTTATACAACCACTTCAATCATTCTTCCCATACCAATACGAATGATACTTGTACATTGTGCAATAATAAATGTTTCGTTATTCGTCAAAGGTGTTTGAAGTGGGTCTGCGGTTGATGATTTTTGAGTTTGAAGAAAGAATGAAGAATTCAAACCCCGGGTATCTATTCCACTACAATTACGAGGACCCATCCCAGGCATAGGCATATTTAATCGAAGCATAGCAGTCCAATATGAATTGTACCAATTTTCTAAAGAATTAACTTTACAACCTGAATCGTCAGAATAATTATCAGCTTTACCAATAGTGACCAAGTTAAAAGCATCGAGAGCGGTGGCACGATAATTTGGATAATAAATTGAGTTGACATTATATTGCCAAGATTGAATGTCTCCAGAATAAAATCTAAAATAACTTGGAACGAAAGTAGCACCTATTTTATTATCAATTTTATGCAAACCTTTATTAACAGAACTGTAATTTGAAGGCCTTTGAACAGCGTATAACATATCCAAAGATTGAGCCGACAAAGAGAATCGATTCGATTTAGTCATTTCCGTTTGAGTATCTTGAAAGGTAAAATAATTAGTGAAAGGCATCTCAATATAAGAATCTTCTTTTAGTTTTCTTTCGACAGCACTATCGTAAACACCATTTGAAAATGTAATTGTTTCAATTGTAAAATGCAAATCAGTCAATTTCCATGTCGCTTTTGCAGCAAGTTCTGCTGCCGCTGTTCCCGTAAATGCAACACCGGCCCCTAATGATTTTTGATATGCACCCAACACCTCCGGTCCATGCATAAAAAAACGTAACTGAATGCTAGGAAGTAACGCAGTATCCAGGTAGTCAGGTGAAGATTCCCCTATAAATTGTAGGAAATTATTCAAAATATATGGTCTTTCTTCTTGATAATAACTATCGGTATTAACATTTATTTCTTGATTTTTCAAAACTCTTTGATAAGATACTTCTTTATTCAACGTTGTTTTAAGATTGTCCAAAACCGTTGATACCGTTGAATATTGACTCATGCCACTCGAAATAGCTATTCCACCGCTGTAAATTTCTACACGAGAAATCAATTTTTCGATTCCATTTGGCAAAGTTGTGATAACTGAATCAGCTTGATTTGCGGCGTCCGTACAAGCTATGGCAGGATTGTTAGCACGACCTTTACAATGCATACTTAAACTTTTCAGATTACACAAAACATTAACTGGAAGATTCAAAGTTATAACACCGTAAGGATTTACTTCGGTCAAGTTTGTCGTTTCAAGACGAAAATACTGAGTACTATATCCACTTAGTTTTTGAAGTCCAAATGCAAGACTATACGGTAAAGACATTTTTTCTATAATATATATAATATAATTTTAATTCACATATTCTTTTAATTTCAAAGATAATGCATAATTTATGGACTGTTCAATTCCATTTTGGGAAACGGCGGTAGGAAGTAATCTTGCTTTTTTGTCCGTAAGTGTGATACGAAGAAATGTAAATTGTGATGCTTGAATGTCTATTGCAAAGTTTTCATCGTAATCTAAATAAGTAATAAATTGTTTAGTTAAATCTGAAGGTAGCGAAATTTTCCCTAAAATATCACCGGAAATAATAACATTCTCTTTTGAATTATTGGAAAGGTTAGTGCTTTCTAAATTGTTTGTTGGCAACGATGAAATTCTGAGATAAATAGCGTCATTTGTTTGCAAATTACCGGGAAATTTGGAAATAAATACTTCATTTACGGTTTCGATGTCAAACAAATCTTTAATCTGTGAAAAATCTGCTAAACCGGCAACTGATTTATTTGTTTGTCCGCCTAAGACTTGGTCTACATCATTGTATTTACCGGGAGAATTAAAAATATTATTTAATGCATTACCTAAATTACTCCCTGGCACTGCTTGAAAATCACCGGTTATTGAAAATGCAACAAATTTGATATTAGGAGCAGGTTTGCTAAGTGTAATCGTAAAACGTCCTGAAATTGCATTGTAAGTAACATCAACGCTATCAGCAGGCCTTGCAAACCCAAAGTTGGCGACAAGAACATCTAAGATAATTGTTTCTAAAATCGATTTTAAATCATTTAAATCTGTATAATTTCCATCAGGTATTCTACATTCATACAAATCATCAGAATTTATTTTAGCAATATAGAAAATTCCATTATATTCATTAATGGTATACCAAGTCTTTGCAGCCGAAAAACTGTTTACAATTATTTTCAATTTGTTTGTATTTTTATAGTTTGTTAATTGTGTTGGTATATTGATATTGATAATTCTGGAATCACCAAACGATGAAAGGTCTTCACTTGATAAATAAAGTGTACGTTCAGATATTACACTCATGACTATCTCTATTTATAATATCAATATAGTTTTTATTCATTTCAATATCTTCCTTTGAATCTCTATTCAATGGTAAAGGTAATTCAATGTTTCCATTATACATATCGTCATATAGTTTTGGTCTTTTGATATAATCATCAACAATCAATTCAATATGAAATGTGGATAAATCAGGGTACAAAATCTGAGCATTTTTTATTAAGTGTTCACGTTCCATAATTTACCAAAAGATTATTATTTTCATCTTTAATCATATTTTCATTGATGGATGTATACTTATTTGATTGTGATTTATCTATACTTCTATCAAATGATGTCATTCTTTGAGGACCTTTGTTTGATATATAATCAGCCAATAATCTTGCTTCTAAGGGTGCGTCGTCATGCAAGTAATTTTTGTCGATATCGAAATTTACTCCTAACAGTCCTAATGGATTCAAATCTTCTGAAATTCGATTGTTAAATTCATCACTTCCAACATTTTTTGATGAAAGATTTCTTGCGTCATTCAAAGCATTTCCGAACATCAACACATCGAGTCCGGTCCCTATAGTATTAAATGTAGATTTCAATAAATTTACCTTATTAACTTTGTTATTCTTTGGCATTTGAAAGAATTGTTTGAGATTATGCGGCGAAGTGATATATTGATACGGTGCTTTCAATAAATCATAAGGGTTCTTGTTTTCGAAGTAATGAAACAACTTTCTATTTGAATTTGATGGTATTTTCAAAGCTCCCGCAGTGGCCCAATCAGTTACAACTCGATGAATATTTTGCGGTGCATTTCCATTGACTTTAGGAGTATGTATATGTGATAGAAATGGATTGAAGGTCGTTGATTGAACATTGAATTTCTCACCGACATGAATGGATTTCGCACCGCCCAAAGATGTCCCTAACAATTCAATGTCATGATTAGGATACTTTTTCAACGTGTCTAAATATACCTTTTCAGCCCTTAAAAATGAATCTCGTGTTTCATGTTTACCTTTAATCACCGAAAATATGTCCGCTCTATCTTCATTTAAGTAGGATGGATTTGACGACGCACCGTGATATGCAATATGTATCTGATTATTTCCATTATTGAGTACTACGGCGTCATAATTTGAAAGCTCCGGGTCGATATTGAATCGATTGTTAAGAATATCTTTATTCAATTGTCTTTGAGCGGTCACATAGGTGTTATGTTCATAACCGCCCGGAAACAACAAATCAGATTGATAATTTCTTGGACCGAGATAAGAAGATATTCCGACATGATATGCTTTTTCCCTAAGACTATTTGAAAATGATTGTTGAATTTGTGACGGTTCTAAGTCACCTAATTGTTTGAACAAGCTATTCATTTGAACTCTATATCGTTTCTTTTCACTTTCATTTAACTCATACCTTTTATTCAAATCTGAAACTGAATAAACATTATTGTTATTTTGAAAATTAAGTATCTTGTTCGATGAATTTAACACTTTATTGTTGCAGAAATTATTCAATGGTGAGCACAAAGACCCTTGCATACTAATATAATAACATAGACTATATAAAAGACTTGTAAGTATTCAATATCTCAATACACTAAAGATAAAGCAAACAAATTGAATGTATATGTCAAGATATCAACAAATAAAGATAAGAAGATTGATGTGTTTGATAAGAAAACTGATAGAAAATTAGCGAGTGTCGGTGCGTGCGGTATGATGGATTATCCATCTTATATTAAGTTAAAAGGTATTAGATATGCTAACCAAAGGAGGAAATTATTTAAGTTAAGACACAATAAATACCGAAATAAGATAGGGACAAATAGTTATTTCGCTGACAAGTTATTATGGTGACAAATAAATATTTCACTATTTTGTTATTAAGTTTCAAATAATGAATGAATGTTTGATAATATTTGACGACCCCTCGAAAAGCATGATGATTATTCGTTACCACCCGATTTATGTTTCAATAATCATTCGATGATAGTCGACAATTACTCAACACGATATTCGATGATTCGTAATTGATAAAATTATATGACTACTCGACACGATATTCGATGATTCGTAATCGATAAAATTACATGATTACTAGATAATATTTGATGACTACTCGATAATATTCGATGGCTACGCGATAACTTTCGATGACTAGTCGATAACATTCGATGACTACTCGATAACCTTCGATGACTACTCGATAATATTCGATGACTACTCGATAATATTCGATGACTACTCGATAATATTCGATAATATTCGATAATATTCGATGACTATTCGATAATATTCGATGACTATTCGATAATATTCGATGATTATTCGATAATATTCGATGACTATTCGATAATATTCGATGACTACTCGATAATACTCGATAACTACTCGATATGACTATTATTTAATATTCGATGACTGTCCGATATTGTTCGATGACAACTCGATGGCTAGAGTGTTTGTTTTGTTAATTTTCAACTAGATGTTTGAACTAGATTTTTGTTTCGATAATTTTCGATGACCACTCGATAATCTTCGACGACCACTCGATAACACTTGATACCTGCTCGATAATTTTCGATAACTTCTTGATAATAATCGATAACTACTCGATAATAATCGATAAATGCTCGATAATATTTGATGACTGCTCAATAATAATTGATGAGTGCTCGATGATATTTAATGACTACCTCACGATACTTGATGACTACTGTACTCGATAATTTTCGATGACTACCGAGGGACTGCGATTTTTTCAATTTTGGCCGGGAAAAAAGTCCCAAAATCGATTTTGTGCAATGTTCAGCACGAAAATAATCGAATTTAGAAGAAATTTTTATATGGGGGTCATCAAATTATGTTTCCGCAGCTTTTTTATTTTTTTGAAAAAATCCTTTTTTCGTGTCATCTGTCATCCGGTGTCATATGTTATCTGTGTCATATGTCATATGTTTATCCGGTGACAGTAAATTTGTTGGTGTCATAGCAAACACTGTGAGCGTGACAGTAAATTTGTAGGCTATGACAGTATATTTGTTGGTGTCATTGCAAAGACCCTGGCTATGACAGTATATTTGTTGATGTCATTGCAAAGACCCTGGCTATGACAGTATATTTGTTGGTGTCATTTAAAGTAATGAGCGTATGACAAGTGATTTTTTGAGTATGACAAGTGATTTCCAGTAGTCATATAAAGTCATGAGCGTATGACAAGTGATTTTTTGAGTATGACAAACCTCATCGAATATTATCGAACAGTCATCCAATAAAATTGAGAGGTCATCGAATATTATCGAACAGTCGTCAAATATTATCGAGTAATCATCGAATATCATCGAGCGGTCATCGAATATTATTGAGTAGTCATCGAATATAATCGAGTAGTCATCGAATATTATCAACCAGTCATCGAATATTATCGAACAGTCATCAAATATCATCGAACCGTCATCGAATATTATCGAGAAATCATCAGGTATTATCGAGTAGTAATCGAACATCATCGACTAATCATCGAATATCATCAACCAGTCATCAAATATTATCGAACAATCACCGAATATTATCGAGCCATCATCGAATATTATCGAGAAATCATCGAGTGTAATCCAGTAGTCATCAACAGTCATCGAATATTTTTGAGTAGTCATCGAACAACATCGAGTAGTCATCGAATATCATCGAACCGTCGTCGAATATTATCGAGAAATCATCGAATATTATCGAGTAGTCATCGAATATTATCGAACAGTCATTGAATATTATCGAGAAATCATCGGGTATTATCGAATAGTCATTATACATCATCGAGTAGTCATCGAATATTATCAACCAGTCATCGAATATTATCGAACATCTATCAAATATCATCGAGTCATCATCGAATATTATCGAGTAGTCACCAAATATTATCGAACAGTCATCGAATGTTATCGAATAGTCATCGAACATTATCGAGTAATCATCAAATATTATCGAGTAGTCATATAATAACATCGAGTAGTCATCGAATATTATCGAACGGACATCTGACATTATCGAGTAGGCATCGAGTATTATCGGATTCTACAACACTCACAGATTTCTCTTTTGAT
This sequence comes from Cymbomonas tetramitiformis, assembly GCA_001247695.2. Classification (NCBI taxonomy): domain Eukaryota; kingdom Viridiplantae; phylum Chlorophyta; class Pyramimonadophyceae; order Pyramimonadales; family Pyramimonadaceae; genus Cymbomonas; species Cymbomonas tetramitiformis. The sequence continues at coordinate 22,698 of LGRX02000684.1, read as the reverse complement.
TTTCTAACATATTTCTTTTTAATGATGTCCATTTCAGCTTTATTCCCTAATTTCATAGTAACGATTTCGGCTTCTTTTATTGTTGGTTTAATTCGATTTTGTGTAGCCTCCAATTCTTTTTATTTTTCTAAAGGTTTTGCAAGTTTAATATTCTTTTTGGCTTCAAAAATGCATAGATTTTAGTCGTGCCACGGCATTTTTTGAATAGTCATTAAAGATTATCGATTTGACATCAAATATCATCGATTAGCCGTCGAACAGTATGTCCAAATTTAGTTGTTGTATTAGATATATAGGCTGAATGTTTTTTACCTATTCTCTTCATGTCAATCCATAATTTATCTAAATCGAAAGGAATCTTGTCCCAAGAACAATTTGTTTGATGGTATGGTAAATCACAAATGAAAAGGTCTATTGAATTTCTTGAAATGTTAGGGAAAATGTTAAAACAATCATCGTTATGCAAGTTTATCATTATTTTAGTTTCTTTTAAAATAATAATAAACAAACTATACATATATCTTTAATGAAGATTGTAAAGGTAAAAGATATGAACATCGATGTGCCAAATGGAAGTGCTTTCAATATCAAAACCGGACCGAACATGTTAAAAGCTCATCAAAATTCAATATTTATTGGAAAACGTTCGTCTGGAAAATCAGTCGCTGTAACTAACTATTTGAAAATGTTGAAAAAAGAAGGGTCATTACATCGAATATTTGTTATAAGTCCTACATTTAATTCAAACAAAAAATTAATGAAGTCATTAGATATCGACTCCGAAGATGTGTACGAACCCGACGATGCTGCAAATGTTATTAATGATATTATTCAAAAAGCCGAAGAAGAAAGAGACATATATTTGAAATATCATGAAGACTTGAAAAAATGGAATTCATTGATGGACAAATTAAATAATAGAAACATCTTTATCGATGATATCGACCCAGAATTATTGCTCGAATTTTTGACATCAGACGGTTTTGAAAAGCCCGTACATAAATATAATGGTGAACGTCCTATATTGGCTGTTTTTGTCGATGATTGTCAATCAACGAATTTGTTTCGAACTCCAAAATTTCTAAATTTTATCACAAGACATCGACATATAGCTGATTTTGAAACCGGTGGTGCTTTAGGAATAAGTTGTTTTATTGCTATTCAGAATTTTAAATCTCAATTTGGTGGTTGTCCACGGGCCGTGAAGAATAATGCAACTTCTTTAGCTATATTCAAAATGAAAGACAAAAAAGAATTACAAGAAATATATGAATCTTGTGCCGGTGAAATTGACGAAACGACTTTCTATGAAGTATATGCACATGCTATCAATGAACCACATTCATTTCTATTAATCGATTTACATAAGAAAGACAATCAACCATCGATGTTTCGAAAACGATATTCTGAATTCATAATTCCTGAAAAAATAAATCATAACTTATGAAGAAAACATCTTGTGAACGGTGTATAGCTATTTCGAAAAGTAGTGGAAATCAATGTAGAAACATGACTTGTAAATATAGTCCTTATTGTTATGTTCATAGAGTAGTAGATATAAAGGAAAGTAGTATTCCAAATTCAGGTCTTGGTATACATGCCAAAGAAGACTTGAAAAAAGATAAGTTAGTGGGTCGATACACCGTCGGCACGCAACGATTGACAATGAATGAATTACCTCCATTGAATCGAAGAACACATATTTGGAAAAAGAATGATAATCTGTTTTATGATGCATCGAAAACAAATTCAGTTGCCGGGAAATTCAATGATTGTACCCCTCAAAGTGCCAAAAGAATCAAATGCAAAAATAATGCTAAAATAAATTCTGTAGGAAATGTTCGATTAACATCAAATGTAAAAAAGAAGCAAGAGATATTTGTTTCTTATGGGAAAGACTATTGGAAAAATAAATGATACAAATATTCTTTCAAAATTCTGGAAACAATGATTTGAATGTTTTATGAAAATGAGGGGCTAAATTCAAAACGTCATGATAAGTCGGAGGTGCTGCGTTTGGCTTTCCTTCCGTTTTTGAAACTTTGTCTTTCTTTTTTGATTTTTTGATAATCACTTGAGGTTGATGTTCATCGTCACTTGAACTACCCGAAGTTTCACTATCAGATTCCACAACAATCACAGGTTTCTTTTTTGATTTCTTTACATATTTCTTTTCGATTATTTCGGGTTCTGATTTTTTTTCGAATTTTTCAGTATTTTTTGGTTCTTTTATCGATGATTTAATTTTATCTTGTGCAGCCTCTAATTCTTTCTTATTTTCTAATTCTTTTGCAAGTTTGATGTCTTTTTTGGCTTCAGAATTCTTTCTTCTTGTTTCCATAGCTTTCAATCGAGCAACTTTTAATCGTTCTAAGGTAGCCTCATCAGTAATTTTTCCACCTTTCTTAAAACCCATATTAGAATACACAAGAAAATAATTTTCTAATCATTACTTATCATTTCTATTGATTTTTAATGACTTTGATTCAAATCCTAACTCTAACTCTAACTCTAACTAGAAAATAAAATCAGTTTAATGTATAATGTTTGAAATAAATACTTGTGATGTCTTTCAATTTGGGACAATTATCGTTGCTTTGATTCATGCTATAGGGTATAATATGAGACGGTCTCGATGTAAACAATTAGATTGTCTTTGTATAAAGTGCGAAAGAGATATCATGAATTCAAAAGAATTAAGTATTGATAAAAATGTGTTTGAATCTGCTTAAAGATTATAAGTTCTATATTATAACAATGAGTGAAATTGATACACATTCTCCTAAGTATATGCAGGTTACTTCTAAGAATGGTAAGGTGTATTATAAAAAGCCTTTAGATATGAATAGGAGAGACAAAGGGAAATATTATGAAGCCAACAAACCATTGTTACAAAAGAATCTAACCTTAGACCGAATTTTGTTAAATAAAAATGTCGGTGTTTCAACGATGGAAAAGCATGGTATAGATAAAGTAAAAATTGTTGAAATATTCTCCAATAAAATCAAAGAAAATCCTGAAGACTTTGAAAAATATATGGAAATTCAAAACAAATTTTTGGAAAGGTTGAATGTAACAAAAACCACCTAAAGAATACGTTACAATTTAGTAATAAGAAATATATTGTATAATAATAATGCCACCGAAAAAGTCTAATGATAAAGACAAAAAAGATGATAAAGGCAAAGCTCCATTGACCAAAGCAACGAAAAGCAATCTCAAGAAAGTCAAAAACCATAGGGCCGGAAATTTGAAAGCATCAAGTTCAAGACAATTAACAAAGGAACAATGGAGTAAAATTAATCAAATTGAAAAAAAGAAAATAGACAAAAAAATTACCAAAGAAAATAAACAACAAAAATTACAATCAGAAATAAAGAAATTTGAAAAAGAAAATGAGGACTTAATAGTCCTTAATGAGTTGCTTTCTAGACAAGAATATGAAGAACAATTTACGGATAAAGACGTTACAAAAGATTTTGTCGATAAAGGTGGAAATTCCGGAGTATCTATGAAAATCAAGTTTAATAGATTTCTTAGTAAACCTTTGAATTATTGGATGAATTTGATTAATAAAAAAATTGACCAAGCTTCGGAAGATGTAAAACATTTTCAGTTTGGTGTAAACTTTCAAGATGGCTCTTCGGAATTTTTAAGTGCAAAAAATGAAATCGAATTTTACAAAAAATTAGAAGGAATGATTCAGTCCGGAGATGATAGAGGGGCTGTGAATTTCATCACAATTTCTTTATTAAATTTCAAAAAAATTAATGGAAAGGGCCAACCATTGTCGGTGCCAAAATCTGTGGAGGAATTGAAACAAAAGAAGAGTTGCATTACCGTCAAGGATGAACAATGTTTTGCTAAATCTTGCATAATTATGAATTACAAAGATAAAAAAGACAATGAAGAAATAACATACAAAGTCTACAATCATATTTGCAATAATATAAAAAATCGTTTAACAAGGGAAGCAATAATTTTAATGAAAGAATTAGAATTTAATGCTGAAAACGGTATAGGTTTTGATGACATTCATGTCTTTGAAGAAAAATTCAACAAAAATATTACAATTCACGGAATGACTGATTTGGGTTGTACAATAATGTATCCGCCAAGTAAAGAAGGTTTGCCCGACAGACCGGAATGGAATTTTGTTTATTATCATTTAAATCCAAGTATTGGACACTACGAACCAATAACAAAAATCGAAGCATTTTATGGAATAGCCGACCGACCAAGGTGTTTTAAATGTAAAAGTAAATTGTGTGACTTTTCAAAAAAGGGAACCAAACCATTTATTGATTGGAAGAAAGCCATACACTGTGAAGATTGTAATATAAAATTTCCAAATCAGAAATGTTATGATTTACACAAAAATGGGACAGCTTGTCATCATTTCCATAGGTGCAAAGGTGAGTGTAAAAAGGTTTACGATATAAGAAAAGAACAAGAACACATTTGTGGACATGAATTTTGTCCAAATTGTAAATTATATTGTGACATGAGAGAGCATCAATGTTACATTACACCAAAGAAACCAAAAGATGTTGTTGATGAAAGTAAAATAGGATTTTTTGATTTTGAAGCATACAATGAAACAAAGCACGAAGTGAATCTGAGTGTTACACAACATTCAAACGGAGAGGAATTTATTCACAGCAATATTGAAGAAGCTTGCAAATTTTTATTTGCGAATAAACATAAAGGATTCACTTTTATAGCTCATAATGGAAGTAAGTACGATTATGTACTTATCATAGAATACATAATGACAACAATGGATGAAATTCCTGAAACGGTACAAAATGGTGGAAAAATAATGTATCTAAAATATCAAAACGTGACATTAATGGACAGCTATTTACATTTAACAAATCCATTGAGTAAATTCTCAAAAATATTCGATTTAAAAGGTGAGAAGAAAGGTTATTTTCCTCACAAGTTTAATACCTCTGAAAATAAAAAATATGAGGGTTTAATACCGGACAAAATGTACTATGGATACAATCAAATGAAAGGTGATGCACGAGCGAATTTTTTGGATTGGTATTCGCAAATGAAAAACAATAAATATCATTTTGTGATGGAAAAAGAAATATTAGATTATTGTCAAAGTGATGTAAGAATTTTACGATTAGGATGGATGGAATATATAAAGAAAATTTTAGAAATTACAAATGAAGAAATTGACCCCACAGCCTATTTAACGATTGCATCATTGACACAAACAATTCATAGGTATTTGCATATGCCTGAAAATTCCATAGCTATTTTGAATAGTGTCATAGGAGCTAAACAACAATCAAAAATAGGTGACATTTGGTTGGAATATGTAAAACATACAAATAAAATTGATAATTTAATCAAAGAATATAAAATTCCTCATTTCCATTTTGGAAACAATGAAAGGCACAAATATGTCGATGGTTATGACCCTGCGACAAATACTATATATGAATTTCTTGGAGATTTTTGGCATGGAAATCCAAAAACAAATGGTAAGAATATGTTTAGAAAAAATTACGCCACAAATAAAACATTTTATCAACTGTACGATGAGACCAAAAAAAGATTAGAAAAAATTCAAAGTCTCGGATATAAAGTTGTTGTAATGTGGGAAAGTAATTTCAAAGAATTACAAAAAAAATGACCAAAATGTTATCGATTTTGTAAATAGTTATAACACACCTATCGTGTTCAGAGATGCTTTATTTGGCGGGAGAACCGACCCTAAAAAATTATATCACAAATGTGGAGATAATGAAACAATTAGATATGTAGATTTTACAAGTTTGTATCCTTGGGTTTTAAAATATTGTAAATTTCCTTCAAAACATCCTACAAAAATCTATCAAGAAATTGAATTAAATGGAGTTACTAATATCGAACAATTCTTTGGAGTAATAAAATGCACAATAATTCCACCAAATGATTTGGGAATGGCAGTTTTACCATTGAGGAACTTGGGACATTCTAAAATGGAGAAGTTGACATTTCCTTTGACAAAAATGACTGGAACGTGGTGCACCGAAGAGGTAAAATTAGCTATAAAAAAGGGATATAAAATTGAAAAAATTCATCAAGTTGTACACTGGGAAAATACATCATATACTATTTTTGAAAGCTTTATTAATACTTTTTTAAAAATAAAACAAGAGGCAAACGATTATCCTGAGTGGGTACAAAGCGAAAAAGATAAAGATTTGTATATTAAAAAATATTTTGAAAAGGAAGGCATATTATTAGAAAAGGATAAAATATATAAAAATGAAGGATTGAGAACTATTGCTAAATTATTTCTCAACAACTTGTGGGGTAGATATTGTTTGAAACCAAATAAAAGACAAAACAAATTCATGAATAGTGCTGAAGTATATGATATTTTATCAGATTCAAGAAATGACAATGTTCTAATTCAGCCAATAAAAAACAAAAATGGTGATGTTAAATACCAAGTTGGTTTTAATGTATTAGGTGAATATTCTGAAACAAACTGCACCGTTAACGAAGTTATTGGAGTGTTTACAACGGCATATGCAAGAATGAAATTATACAATTTGATGGACGATGTAGGATTTGACAATGTACTATACCACGATACCGACTCAGTGGTATACATTGAAAATACAAGTAATAATCATATCTTCAAAGAACAACTTGGTGATTATCTTGGAGAACTGACCGACGAGTTAGAAAATAAGACATGCATTGAATTTGTATCAACAGCACCTAAATCACATTCATTAAAATTTGATAATGGAACAACAATGACTAAGGTAAAAGGATTTCCATTAAATTATGAAAATTCTCAAAGTATCAATCATGAAGAAATCAAAGATATCATTTTATACAATCACGAAAAAATTGTGGAATGTTCTTAGAAAACCAAGAAAAATTGATGAAAACAAACATTATGCAGCTCTTGGTATAGAAACAAGAAGCGAAACAAAATCATTTTCATTAAATTATGATAAAGGATACATTCAGTGGGACAATTTCAATATCCTACCTTGGGGACATAAAGATATTCCTTTATAATAATGAGCAAGTCAATCACTGAAAAACAAATACAAGACTTTTATCTGAATCCTGAAATAGGACTAAGTGCCGTATCACCATTTACGGCCAAATTAAAATCTCTTGGTTATAAAGTCACACAAAAACAAGTCAAAGAAGCTATAGAAAAAACTGAAATCAATCAAACCTTTTCTCAAAAAAAGAAAATCAATAGAAACGAGTTATTTCCTATTTACGGCAAAGACCCTAACAAGAATTATGTTCAGGCTGATTTAGCATTTATTCCTGAATTCAAAAAACAAAATAGAGGTTACTCCGTTATATTGACGGCTATTAATATCAATACACGAAAGGCCTATGCATATCCATTAAAATCAAAAACTGTTAAAGACAAAAATAACAAAAACATTGATTCTGCTGAAGGAATAATTCCTGCTTTCAAAAAGTTAATAAAAGATTCAAAAATGAATGTATTGACTACGGACAATGGTGTAGAATTTACAAATAAATCTATGAAAAAATTATTAAAGGACAACAATATTGAGCATTATTTAAATGAAACCGAAGACCATACTACTATGGGTATGGTAGAAAGATTCAATAGAACATTAAAATTGAAATTTAAAAAAATAGAAGAAAGTAAAGACACCGTAAACTGGATTGATTATTTGGATTCTGTTGTCAAAAATTATAATAGTACACAAAATTCGGCAAATATCGATAAATCAACTCCTGATAATATGAACCTAACAAAGACCATAAGAAATATTTTATTGAAAAGGAATAAATTGACTAAGCTTCTTGAAAAAATAGATATAAAACCGGGTGATAAAGTTAGGATTAAAATTAAAACTAAAACGTTTGATAAAGAATCTCAACGATGGTCGACAAAAATATATAAAGTAAAATCTATGAAAGGATTGAGTTATATCATCGAAGACGGTAAAGAAACTTTGGCACGTCGATATAAACCACGCGAATTATTGGAAATTAAAGATAGCACGTCTAATAAAAAACAAAACTACAATGGAAACATTGTTGCCAATGACGAACCCACAGTTTCTGAATTAGTTTCTAAACAAAATAAAAAAGAAAGAACTCTTAGGAAAGAAGGTGTCTCATCTTCTAATCGAATATCTAAAAGGACAAGAAGTCAAAATAAAAATAATAAAGATAATGCGACGGAAATTGATTTACGATGATTTTTATCGATTGTATTATATATATTGTTATGGTAAGAGCTAATCAAACACAGGCTCAACGAAGGCTGAATAATAATGTTTATTGTGGATATAAAGACCCTGCACCCTCAGGTCGTCCGCTTGGAAATAAAATTCAATGTAAAGCTCGTCATCAATTAAGGCGGTATGGAAGAATTTTAAGACCACCTCATCCTGCGGATAGACAACAAAATAGACGAAACAATTAATATATATGTAATATTATAAAATATATGAGAAAGATATTGACTGATGATATTATCAAACAATATTGTCTAAACGAATTAGGCTTTAGAAATGCTGCATCTAATAAATCAATATTTCATGGATACTCTAAATTAGCTTCTAACAATTATGCTATGACCGCACCTTCTCAAAATAGTGTTGAATTCTATACTTCTATTTCCCAAAGTCCTTTGATAAATTCAGCTGATTTGATTCAAAATTTAAAAAGAAGTGATGTCAATGTTTTTGTTCCGGGAAAATATACAAGAGCGGACAATTTACAAAGGTTTGCAGATTTAAGTGAATCTGATGTAGAAACTCCAAGAAGTTATGTATCACCTGATTCAGAACATGATGACGATGTTAAATATTTAGAAAGTTTGTCACCAACTCCAATAAATCAAGAAGAATCTGGACCATCAAAAAGAATGACAATAAATCCTTTTTTAAGACAAGCATTATTTAATTCAGGTCAAAAGGATAGAACACCTTCGGCTGACGATAATAATGATGATGACGATGATACGAGTGGTGTTCAATATATGGGTTTGGAAATGAGTCCTATTCAAACAAGAGGACAACGTGTAAGTAGAGGTAAACCATTATAAAAAATAATATATCATAATATATAAATGACTCGTGCTGAATGGAACATAACATTAAAAAAATGTGCCAAAGAATATCATTCCAAAAAAGGCACGAAACCTCGTAAAAAATATTCCAAAAAGAAAAAGTTAATTAAATCTGCAAATATTCAATCACCACAAGTGCCATCACGACCTATTGCAAATTTACCAACAAATAATAACAACCGAGGACCTGCAAGATTTCCTTTTAATTTAATTGTGTGAATTTCTTCGGTTTTTTCAGGGGGACCAAAAACCTCCAAAAAAATCCACTTAAAGAGTGTAACTCGGTAGGATAAACCAAGCAAGATGAATACATTAGACTTACATTGTTGGATTGAACGTAAGGATGGTTCTATTTATGACCCAACTCCAACTCCAACTCCAACTCCAACTCCAACTCCAACTCCAACTCTAACTACGACTTATTTTTTAAAAATTTACTTTTATTATATTTAGAATTTACTTTTTTCTATTTCGTTATTTACATTATGTTATGATTCTCATTTACATTTATTTTTATAGAAATATTATAAAATCTAACTCTAACTCCAACTCTAACTTTAACTCTAACTTTAACTAAGATTCATATAATATTTTTATATTTTACTCGGCTACAATCGTAGATTGTTGCTATTTTTATTTTTCATAGAAATATTATAAAATCTAACTCTAACTCTAACTTTAACTTTAACTCTGACTCTGACTTATATTTTAGTAATATATAAATGAATTTAAAAACAACTCACGTATATTTATATAGAACTTATCGTTAGAACAATTAACATATATCTTATTGAAACATTAATTAATTTACTTTTTATTTACTTTCAATTTTATCTTTATCTTTTTATTGTAGATTTATTTATTTATTTTTTATTGTAGATTTTTATTTATTTTTTATCGTACTCACATTTAATCACGTAATTTATTCACTATTTATTACGTAATTATTTCTTTAGGGTTTTCTCTTGTATTTATTAATCATTTATTATCGTCTTTAGGGTTTTGGGGGGGGCGTTATAATCAGTAGTATACTACTAGCCCGCCCTGAGTGGTGCGCGAGCCCTGAGTGGTGCGCGAGCCCTGAGCGGTGCGCGAGCCTGAGCGGCGCGCCAACCCCAAGCGGCGCGCGAGCCTCGAGGGGCGCGCTTTCCCTTGAACGGCGCGCGCTTCCTTAGACGGCGTGACAGCCCGGAGGGGCACGCTCCCCATAGCGGCACGAGATGCCGGAGGGGCGCGCCAGCCCTGAGTGGCGCGCCAGCTTGAGGGGCGAGGCAGCCCTGAGTGGCGCGCGTGCCCTGAGCGGCGCGCGACCTTGAGGGGTGCGCGAGCCTGAGTGGTGCGCCAGCCCTGAGTGGTGCGCGAGCCCTGAGCGGTGCGCGAGCCTGAGCGGCGCGCGAGCCCTGAGCGGTGCGCGAGCCTGAGCGGCGCGCCAACCCCGAGCGGCGCGCGAGCCTCGAGCGGCGCGCTTTCCCTCGAACGGCGCGCGCTTCCTTAGACGGCGTGACAGCCCTGAGGGGCGCGCTCCCCATAGCGGCACGAGATACCGGAGGGCGCGCGACTCGAGCGGCGCGCCAGCCTTGAGCGGTGCACTTGGAAGCACGTTATCAATCGGATAACCCCTTAGACTGCTACACGCTGGAACGCATCACAAAAACGCCCTAGATGCCTACCAATTTGAGGTAGGAACCTCTCTTGGAGCAGTTTCGTCTGCGCCACACGACGATACGCGTCATGCACACGCGGGCACTTCGAGAACGAGAAACCTCGATATTCCTATTGCCGATTGTGAAAATAATGGTCATAGCGTGCCTGACTCGGAGTCGGACGACGAGGAATTACATGTGGACGCACCGCCACCCGCTCCACGGGTTGGTGATGTCCGGGCACCGTCAATTGGCAGTCTTCTCACGGCAGCAGCACTGTCGGCTCTGTTCATGTGTGTGAGCATGGCTTTGCTCGACACCGTCACCGCCTCTGCACTTTGTGGCGTGGAGATTGCTCCACGGGCGGTGGTGTGCGGGCAGCACTTCAATTATCAGAATTGCGCAGTGGACTTCTTCCCTGACTCCGCCTTTCTGGACTCTGGACCCGTTGACCCCGACGACAACTTCAATCTGGACTCTGGTTCTCTGGACTTTGACACTTTTGACTTCTTCAATCTGAACTTTGAGATTGACAACAACAACTTCCACAGTGAACTCTGCTTTGTGGACCACTTTCAAAGTGGCTAGAGTTGTTTTGTACTTGCTAGTAGCTTGCTAGATCAGTATTGGGCCAAGATGCCTTCCTGTGTGCACAGCTAGCTAGAGATTTGGGACCGCCCTGGCCAAGAGCACAGGCCCTCTAGAAATTGTTTCCACCGCTTGAGATGGTGTGTTTTCAAACTGCGACAACCCTGCTCCGCCCTAACTCTTCCTCCGTAATAGTCCCGGGTGGTGTGCTGGATGTGACACACCGTGTGTCACTTCCTGTTATCTGTACTAGTACTCGGTACAATACGGGTGTCACAGGTTTAGGGTTTCCGGCATAAAGCCGAGACTATCTTATGTTTTATTTACACTCTTGCAAACCGAAAGTGAAAGCATTCTGACCGTAACTCAATATATAGTCGTAGCTATATATCTCACAGGTTATGGGCCCACCACGCTTCCACTGCGCCCAAACTGCAACAACCCTGCTCCACCCTAACTCTTCCTCCGTAATAGTCCCGGGTGGTGTGCTGGATGTGACACACCGTGTGTCACTTCCTGTTATCTGTACTAGTACTCGGTACAGTACGGGTGTCACAGGTTTAGGGTTTCCGGCATAAAGCCGAGACTATCTTATGTTTTATTTACACTCTTGCAAACCGAAAGTGAAAGCATTCTGACCGTAACTCAATATATAGTCGTAGCTATATATCTCACAGAATTTGAATTGTTAATTTGTTGTCCCGTGGGGACTGTTATTTGGCAGAAGGCCACGGATATGCCGTGGAGCCTGCATACCTTTGAAAATCCTCAAATTGTGTGAGGTGCCCTTCTTGGAAGGGTTTGTTGTCCCTTGGGGAATCTGTTGTTAAGAACACTGGTTCTTATTTGAATTTGGTTGTTTTGTAAGTCCTGTTAAGCACAGGCTTTGACACATAACGGTCGTTTGTTTGTCAGGCTCGGCCTGGAGAAGATGATGTGGTGTTTACTGGATTGCTGAAGGCACCAATGGTGGGTGATGATTGCTGTATTTGCCTATCCGAGTTGGCACCGGATAATGTAGTCACTACTGCATGCGGGCATCATTATCATTGTGAGTGTTTTGACAAATTGAAGGAAATTTCAGACAATGAGGCAGCACGTGATGCTGCAAGATACAACATCTTTGCTATGCATTATCGGAGGCATGTTCCGTGTCCGTTATGTAGGACTTTCCTTGCTGTTGATGTCCCCAAATGGGGCAATGCCCGGTTTACATACCGGTGTTAGAATGGATATAGACATCCACTTGTGGATTCTTGCAAGACCATCAATTTCGTTATTATGTGCCTTGTTTTCATTATATTGCCTGATTATATGTATGTTGTTTAGTTTTTCCTGTCGTGAAAATATTTCTTAGGCATGGGGTTGCTCATGCACTTGGTTTCAGATTACCAATCGATATGATTACTGTATTGTGTGCTCATTCCGTGTGGATATAAGATGGTGTTATTGCTGCAAGACATTATTATGTATGGCTGCCTCGAGGCAAAGAACTATTTGTGAATGTTTCTGCTACCTCAAATGATTGGGGTACTTTGGTGCTATGGCTGGGCATGCTCCAATTGGTTCCCAGTTAGCTGGATTGCCTCCATTTGATATCCAAGCATATGTTCCAACTCTTTTACCTCGCCATCCCTACACAACGAGAGCGGATTGGACAAGACGATTGTCGGTTTATCCTATATTTGGAAGGATCACAGGATCAACAACATCACTAGCGATGGTCAGTGCCACGATAATTTAGATTCCGAGCAAACATTGCAATCGGGACACCTCAGGCCCCCAGCCCCCCCCGAAAATGATGCAAAATTGCCCCAAACAGCTCCCCAGACTGGACGAGACCTTCACGCGCGCACGACACGGCCGTTCCTGTTTCCTGTTTCTCGAAAGTGAAAGATAGGAGAAACACGAACGGATATTTAGCTTTCGGGTGTTACGTTTCCTTATTATCTTGAGTTATCATTGTTTATTTTATCATTGCACAGTGATTTCTCTCGTCAATTATACTTGGGTCCGAGCACCGCTTCCCATTGTACGATCTGAGGAGTTGTCCTTACCACGCACCATCACAAAGAGGGAAGGCATCCACCCATCGCCATGTGCCTACTTTTGAGTATCATATAACCCGAAACAACACTCGTACCCTATGGGTCGCGGCCTATGGTCATATCATTATGGATTGACAGGGTAAGATTCAAGTTTTAAGGTGTTGTTATTGGCCAATATTGATTTTAACCCATCGAAAATGATCGATTCAGCAAAATATACATAGTTACCTAACGATACTATGCCATGTGTGTAGAATATGGGATTTTGATTGGAGTTTGACTTGCTGAGCAAATATATCTCAACACTGAATGAAAAACAACCTTGTCAACCTCGAATTATTTTACCACGTTGCTGACACGATTTCACACTATGGCTTCTAGTGCATGTGTTAACCCTGATGGTCGCGAAGGAAGATTGTGCGAGGGTTTTCAAGGTGGGTATTCACAATTAAGAATATGCACAACGATGCAACCCAGAAGGACAAAATTGAGATACATTGGTAACAAGGTCAAGCAGTCAAGTGTGATGCGGGCACCACTGGACTTCCTACTTTCTGCACGATTGGCAAGTTATAAGCGTGAGCCTGTTCTCTGGATGCGCAAACCTGAGGACAGCATCAACTTGCGACAAGACTTTGACTTCGAGCGAGAAAGCGTATGCACTCTGTGGGTTTATCATACGTCTTGTGCGGGATGAGCACGCACTGCTTCCAGGCGTAAATTAATGCTCTCTCAACGCACACATCGGGCCCATACGCGAAAAATAATCAACCAGCCAATATGCCAATCAAGATAGCGCGCTCCAAAGTTAAGAAGGCTTGCACCACGAAGGCGCTTGTAGTGCACCGTTTCTTCACTGATTTCTACTTGGAAAAACTCGGCGTGGTGCTTTGATGTCATTTCTTATGTCGTCTGTCACGGTACTATGTATCGTCTCACTTAAGGCTGCCACAAACATTAATTGCTGGCACCTTGCGGTCTTCAAGCATTCCGAAATAGTCTGACGCCTTTCTCAACACGGTTGGGCTATGTAGAAAGTCGGCGAATAGAGAATATCCATTTCGCAAAAACAAGTCAAGGAGTTTGGGGACATTTTCTTTTCCCAACATTCCTAGGTCTACCTCGGAGCAGAAATTCAGGATAGCTTTGCTTTCCAGTAAAGCCGTTGCACCCGTAAAGGCCGTGAGCTCTTGGCCTTCTATATCAATTTTCATGAAAATAATTGATCTTGGTCGGTTGAGAAGGGTTTCATCAAGTCTAACGGTTTGAAACTCGTTCCGAACTATATTCGGGAGGAAAGAAGATGCGTTGACAGGTGAGGGATCACTGGAATCTGAACACGTGGTGTGTCCGTCTCCAACGTTATTCGGGTCGCTAACCAGAAAGCAGTGCTTCTTTTCAGTTGAGGTGCCATAGGGATGGAGTGTGACCCTAGCCGCCATTCCAGGATTAGCGCAAAGGCTAAGCTTTATGACTGCTTGATTCATAGACATGGGTTCAAATGCGTCCACGCGATATCCCCTGGCTGCGGCAAGAAGTGAAAAATATCCAATATTCGCCCCAACGTCCAGGAAGCTAGCATTATGATTGGAGAGACATTTGAGGCACAATACTTTGGTCATTGTTTCAGTAATATCCGGTTCCCACTTTCCGCTGTGAGCAATGCTATCACTTACTATGTCATTTGCAGGTGCTCGATGTACAGCCATCCAAAACGGGGGCTCAGTTGTAGTACGCGCCCAGACAAAGTGACCAAGTGTCAGATGTTCATACTCATCAAATACTTTCCGTTCACATTCTTTGTCCACCTTTGGAAGTCCACGTTTGGAAAGTTCTGGAAGCGCCGAGGTCTTCGAAAGCACAAAACTTCGGGTGTGATCTACGATCCGTATTTCGCTCACTGGTTTCTTAGGTGCGGCTGCGGAGAAAAAAGTCGTGTATATTACAAAGGCAACAACAGAAGGTAGAGTAACTCGCGGGATCCATCCCCAGAAATTGAGACGCGTTCGTGCCATTTCCGCAAAAATTACCGAGTGTTTGCCAGCCGTACAGGTACTGTGAAGGTCTCGGCCGGTTCTCTAGCGATGGTCAGTCCCCGTATGGGATTTCATGGTAGAATTTTCGAACGCCGCACGTCGAGCGCGCGATCGGCAAAGGCTAAATTTCCTTTCTGAACTTCTGCGCCACAGTTAAGAAATATTAGAGAGGTTCCGCAAGCCGAATTCGGTCAAAAAACGGGTGACGTGGACAATTTCACGAGACACGTCGGACGTTGGCGTATTTTTGCTCCGAATTATGGAAAGATTCTTACGCGTGAAATGAAAATTAACACTGAGGGCTCCGTTTTTTCTTAACACTGTAAATCGTCCGAATTCGGGAAATCGCTCCCGAATTCGGATGAAAATTGTTTATATAAATTGAAAATCACGCGTGCGCTTCATGCATGTGACGGATTTTGGCTCCCAAAAGATGCTCTTTTGTTTGTATGTGGTGTGCACATGCTAATGCAGTGCAGTCAAAAGACTGCGGAGAATTGACCGTCGCTGCCATTTACAACATTCGATATCGCAAGAGCATTCGAAATCTTTGCGACTGCGGACTGTTTCACACGAAAAATGGATTTCGCGTTTTTTGCGAGACTGAAAGATTCCCTGGCGTCATTTTGGAATTACGCCAGGACCCAAGAAGTGACTCGACACAAAATCCGACGTGGCACCGGGATTTGGTCCCGAATTATGAAAAGATGCCTTTTTGCGGAACCTCTCTAATTAGACAGTCGCACACCGCACGGAAACCCATGAAAATTCGTGCTGGAGATATATACTGCTGATATATCATGAAGCTAATGATGCGCAAGCATGTATATTCATGCTGTCGTTAGCATCCCTGCTGAAGCGCATAGCGTGGGGTAACTCCGGGCGGGTCACAATTCAGCAATTCCGAAGATTCCGAGTGCCAAAAGTTTTTCGAAACGAACCCAAAAATTTTCATTAACTCCTTGCATCGAACTCCATCGTTCTCTAGGGCAACGGAATCTTGCTCAGCACCCTCGATAACCTGGGTAGCCGTTGAGAAACCCGTGTTCCGCGATGTTCCATCAAGGCCCTTTTAGTGTTCTTTCACGATTCGTTCGATAGGACACTACCGCTCCAAAGCGGTCGGGATGATCGGAATTTCGGACATATCCTTGAACTAAACGTATTCCAGGATATGCGCTACAGTCTGCAGTAGTTGTAACCACGTTTGCCCGTGTTTACAAGTATTGAAAAGCAAAAATTGGATTCCGTCACTCGCGGGATAGGCGGGTTCCGCCCATCCGCAAGCGATGAAAGCAACGGATGAGGCTATGGGACAAACCATAGTCCGGTTTAACAATAAATTGTGTTCCAGGACACCCATATGCACAATATATAAGCCTTACTTACCTCAGAAATAGCATGGATCAGCGGCCAGCAAAATTAGCCAATTTCGGGAAAACTAATAGATAGTGTGAAACACATATAGGGTAGAATATTCTATATATCCGTGTTTTAATACTATCGCTGTACGCATAAATATGAGGCTGAAAACGGTGATAATATGTCTGTAAAAGATATAACATATGAGAGTCTGAGAGTCTAAGTAGCTTATGCTACGTGCGCTGTGTAAGTCTGTACGAGTACGGCTACGGTGATGCTCGAGTACTCTAACACGTGGCTCGCAGTCACTATCGCTGTGACTCGCGGTCTCTGTCGCTATGACTCGCGGTCTCGAGCCGAATAATAATGCAGTCATCTGTCACATGCATCGAGGAATGTCATACAGGGGGCAGTACGGTATATCTAGTCCCCCGTGACACCACCACATTCTGTGGATGTGTGTGGCAGTGGCATGGTAATGTAAGACAAGCAAATATCATAATACTCGAAGAACGGAGCAAGCATATATCAGGCATTTGCATTGGCAAGAACTGGTCCTATTGGTGCCTCCGGGTCTTTAGAAATAGACATGCTCGCAGAGGCCCACCTTCCCTCGCCTCGGGTCACCCTATCAAGTTCTGCCGCTGCAGTGATGCTAGGACAATCTCATCCTGTCGTTGCTGTTGTTGTAGTTGTTGCTGCTGGGCATGTAGCTGCTGTGCTTCAGCTGCTCGTAGCTTCTCAACCAGCTTAACACGCCGGTCCTTAATATCCAATAGGCGGGCAGTGAACTTGTCAATAATGGGAACCCCGTGTTTGGTGATAGGGAGGGCTTTTGTGAAAATGTCAGACTGATTGTCATCAGTCGGAATCCAGACCGGTGTAAACTTCCTGAGGGGCCCCTGACACCAGTTCCTAACCGCGTGGTACCGAACCGCAATGTGTTTGAGCTTAGAAGAGAGTGCCCGCTGAGTGACTAGAGTCTGAACTGCTGAGTTGTCTACATTGATGGTGATGAGCTCATCGAGGGAAAGAACTCTGTCAGTGTGTTATAGATGGCCAGGGCGGAGGTGCATGCCTCTGACATGGCAACATACTCTGCCTCTGTAGAGTGAAGGGCAGTGCATGACTTCTGCTTCTTTGACCACCAGTCAATGAGCATACCGTGAAAGTAGAGACAGTAGCCGGAAACTGAGTTCCGTGTGGCAGTGTCTCCTGCATGGTCTGAGTCACAAAATGCGGTGAGCTGGGGTGCTGCAGAGTCAATAGCCATAGCAAGTGTGTAGTCCCTGGTGGAATAGGCATAGTGTAGAATCCGTTTGGCAGCGGTGAGGGCTTCAACTGTGGGCTGGTGGCAGAACTGAGCCAGATATGTGACGTGGTAATATATGTCGGGTCTGACTGTCCTGGCTAACCAGAGCAGAGAGTAGATCAAGGATCTGAGGGGTGTCTCAATGGACCTGTCAATGGTATCAGGTGAGGGAATGGGGAGGGAGAGACCCTCTGTCATCGGTGATCGAGGTGGCTGCTTATCCGTGTCTATGCTGAACTTAGCACACAGATCTGTGATGCTCCGCTCGTGTGAAAGCTCAATCCTGGTCGGGTATGACTCTCCTGTAGGAAGTGTCTCAGTCTGAACATCAACTCTGAGCTGGAGGAACTGGTTGAGGACACCAGAGTAGGTGGCCTGAAATGTGGACATGATGTCAGTGTGAAAGCGGGCTCTGGACAGCTCATCGGCACAAGCCACAATGAAGTCATCAACATAGATGAGGACTATGAAGAGCTGAGTGTCAATCCAGCCGATGTATAGGCACTCGTCATATGTGGACCTGCTGAGTGTAGGGTAGCGGTCTGTCATGAATCTGTGTGCGGTCTCTGACCAGAGTCTGCCTGAGGTCCGATGTCCGTAGAGTGCCTTCTTCATATAGGCACCTACATATCCTTTGGGATGAATGTACCCCTTCGGAAACCTGACATAGTACCGCTCATCCTCAGGTATTAGAGCCTGGAGGAAAGCCTGAGAGACATCATAGTGGTATGGCATGAGTCTGTGTTTCAGGCAGAGCGCTAGTAGGAGTCTGAAGGTGGTGAGCTGAGGTGTAGGGGCAAAGGTCTCCGCCTCCTCATAGAAGGTACGGTCCATGTCTCCTCTGGTGGTGCATCTGGCCTTGAACTTATCAAGGAAGCCGTCTGTCAGCTTCTTGAGCTTAAAGACAAACTTACTGGGGAGGACGGTGGAGCCTGGAGGGAAGGCGGTGACTGGATCGGCCCTGTCTGGCTGAAGTATGCCGTCAATTTCTGACTGAATGGCTTTGTGCCACTGTCTCCAATTAGGGCTGAGCCGAGCCTGTCTGTATGTGGCAGGGTCTGGCTCGTCCATGAAGGCATCACTCGGGAAGTCTGCGGGGTCCGAGTCTGCATCCCTGAGGGCAAGGAGCATGGCCTTCTGGTCTGGGGAGATGATGACAGCATCGGTGTCTGCATACTGGGTGGAGTGTGAGTCAGCAGAGTCGAAGTACACCTGGTATCTGTGCTGGACCTGAGGCTTATGGTCTACAGACACGATGACTGCAGGGTGATACTTCTGTCGGTCAGCTGGCTTAGCCGAGCACATAGCAAAACACGGGTAAAAGACATTAGGTGCCCCATGTTTGTGTCTGTGCTTGAGAAAGCTGATGAGAGTGGCATAGTGGCTTTTGGCCAGCTGGAGATAGTGTATGAGCTTTACCCAGACTGGATGTCTGAGTTTAGCACACTGGACCTTGACATAGGCAAAGGTCTCTGACTCGTGGGTGCTGCATGCAAGCTCGAGGATGTCGGGGGAGGAGAGGGCTGTGGGGCGTCGGATGGGGTACAACTTCTTTGTGAAGATAGCTGTGGAGGCGGGATCAACCAGAGTGTTGTGCGTGTTGGCAAGTGTCTTAGCCATGAGAGCAGGGCCAGTGACAAACGTAGGCCTAGAGAGAGCCTTGAGTTTTCCTTTCACTGTATCAAGGCATAGATAGTTGCCTGGTGTGAGATTCCCGACATAGCGGTAGGGCTTGCTCTTAGGCTGTAGCTTAGCCGAAGTGTCAGCTTTAGCTCCTGCCTTAGAGCGCTGTGCGGGGTCCTGCCAGACATTGCACTCGGACCAGAAGGGCCGGAGCTCGGTGTAGTCGAAGTGACGGCCGGTGTATCTGAGGTGAGGCGTGTCCATTCCAATGTGCCTGTTAGGCATAACATTGAGGATTGTGTTAATGGCATGGAGTGCAGCAAGAGGCCATGTGTACAGCGGGGCATCATATGTGCGCATGGTGCTGTTCATGATCTTCTGCATGTCTCTCCAGAGCACCTCAATCTGAGCCTGGAACTCGTGCATGTATGGCGGACTGGTCTCATGACGCATGCGGTACTGTCGGAGGAGTGTCTTCATCTCCTCCGATGTGTACTCTGTGGCACAGTCTGTGTGGAATGTGATGGTCTCTGGTGTGAAGCCGTGGGACTGAATGTCATCAAGGACAGTCTGGAGGTGGAAGTTTTGGCCTCCCTTAGAAGGTGAGGCATACCCGAAGGCCTTTTTAGTGACGGGGCACTTAAAGGCACTGATGAAGACTGACTCGTCGTAGCCAGGGGGTTTGCATGGGCCCCAAATGTCAGCAAATATGTGCTGAAATGGCTTGGACTGTTCCCATTTGACAGGCCGGTGGCTGGCTGGCAAAGCCGGAGGTGGTATGCGGTTGGCTCTGTCAAATACATTAAAGGGTCCTGGGCGCTTGGCATTCCAGGTGTTGCAATGAGCACACCCGTAGCCTGACAGGATAGTCCTGAGTGTCTTCATGGAGAGGTGTCGTCTGGGCACTGCAAACTGAAGCCCCTGTGAGAAGAGGTGAGCAATGTACTGGTGTGAGTAGTGGCCCAGACAGGCATGGAGGTACTGATGAGGGTCAATCCTGGGGACTGTGGTGGCATCCTTGAAAAGGATGATGGTGTCGAACGGAGCCCCCTGGATGAAGCCACGGTCAGCACCGCCCTCCTCTCCTGCATCTGTGAGGTCCTGGGGGGAGTAGGTACCAGCGCGAGGGCGGGAGAAGAAGCCGGGTGTGCCTGCTGGGATGGTGGCTATCTCCTGAAAGTGATAGGTGAGTGGCCACCAGGCTGCAGATGGTGACTTCCGAAGACACACCGTGTATGAGGTGTTATTAGGGTCTAACCAGAAGTCCTCTAGCATCTTCATCAACATCCTTTGGATGATGGAGTTGATGAAGGGCGGGTTGGCCCAGAAAGAGCGCCCGCACCAGACATGATCCTCAGCGGGGTCCTCGAGGGAGTAGTAGTGCTGGAACTGTGTGTTACCCCGTGGGTAGGGGATGCCGTCCGTGTAGAGGTCTGTGTCACAATAGCCATGTGGACTGTGCTGAGCAAACTCTCTGTAGGCGGACCTAGCAACCATCCAGTCGACTGTGCCCTTCTCTGCAAGTTCCGAAGGGGCAGGCTGCAGGAGGGGTCTCCTCTGTGCTATGGAGTGGGCAGATGGGGTGGCTCGCCAGCTGCTGGGGTGTACAACATAGTCTCTGCCAGTGTCATAGAGGTCAAAGAGAGAGGCACCGTGGTGCCATGTGAGGTCGATGAAGTCAGGGGAGCGGGCCCCGTGTCTGAGCATCTGGCGGACGGAGAGGAGGTTTGGGGCATTTGGATCATAGAAGGCTTGGAGGAAGGGGAGTGTGATCCAAGTGCCGTCGGTGTACTGGAAATCAATGGAGGCTGTGCCGACACTGTGAGGCTTGTAATGCTGATCCGAGGCTGTGGTCATGCTGGAGGTGCACGGGGACAACTCAGTGAAGAGCTCCCTGTTGTTCAGGAGGAGATGTGAGGCTCCCGAATCTACAAGGAGGTGTCCGTGCGTGTTGGAGGCACGACGGCCTTTCCCAAGCAGGGGGAGGAAGACCGGTGTGCCGTGGGGACAGTGCGGGGCACTGTCGGTGCAGCTGAGGTCTCTCCCCACGGCGCTGCAACCGCAGGGTCGTAGACCTCAATGCTGACCCCAGGGGCCCAAATGGTGGTCATCAAAGACCTCAAACTGGGCCCAATCCTCATCAGGGTCACTGGTGCAATATGAGGGGTGAGTCAGGGTGTAGTTCTCCAGGAACCGATTAAGCTGTTGGAAGGAGGGAGATGGCACAACTGAGAAATCCCACTGAGAGTGCTCTGGGGAGGGTGAGCTGTCTGGCCGTGGCCGAGGTGTGTCAGTGCGGATCGGGGTGTCTGCCATGAACTGCTTCCACTTAGTAGTGGTCTTTGAGGTGTCCTCCTGAGATTCAGGGATAGGAGGGAACTGGAAATCCGGTGTGACGGCACAGGCCTGCACTGTGGACGGGACCGGGGGCTGCATGTGTGTGTCTGAGGTAGCAGCCAGCCGGTCAGTGTCCACCAATGCAGGCAGGGTGCCCGCTGTAGCCCGTGTGGTTGCCCTATCGGCAGTGGGCTGAGCAGGCACCGTACCGTCAGTGTCGGATACTGGAGGAGGGAGAGGAGGAGGAGGTGTGTGTTGGGGCGGATAGCCCTCGGTGTCTGACTCAGAGCCTGAGTCGGAGACATCGGCCCACCGGCCAACACTCTCAAGCCCGGGGTATGTGCACTCCAAGGGGGCTAGGGAGCTGTCAGGGGCACCGAGTGTAGGCGGTTGCTCGGAGGCCACTGTAGTGTCGGCCCCGAGAGCTGTGCTGAGAGATGTAGGGGTGTCAGCGGTGGTTGCACCGTCAGTACAGACGGTGTGATCGGTGGGCGCGCCCACAAGCGCCTCATCGGCACTGTGTCCCAGGGGCGGTGTGGAGGCAGCTGCAGGCTCACAGAGTGTGGTGGGAGCTGCGGTGACACCACCGGAGGGCAAATGTGGTGTGTGGTTGGCCGGTGCTGTAGCACTGGCGGAGGCCGGCTGAGGTGAG